>JBBMHQ010037334.1:2875-16835 GCA_037834295.1 Postelsia palmaeformis
GGATGAGATGCAGGGGTAGCTTGGTTTGGGGGAGGGGGGTTGTTCGTCAAAACGGTTTGGGATGTCGTTCTTTTACGAGAACGCATCTTCCTTTGAAACGTTGTTTCTTCGTCATTTTTAGCGACAACAACGTAAACACAATCCGAGTCACAAACGCACCAGCCAAATTACCGCACGAAACTGGCTGCTGCTTTGCTTACACAGCCAACGAATCGCAAATCGGCGACCCATCTGCAGCCAATCCACAGCTCTACGACTATCTTTTCGTGATGGCGTTATTCGTTCAACTATGAATGTGAAAAGTGCCATCCTACATTTTTCTCTCTTTTTTGGTTCCGGTTGGCTCTCAAAGCTCAGATGACGACGCGTTCCAAACTTGTTTCAAGTTGGACACATCTTTTTTTCATCTTTTTTTTTTATCCTCCAGCGGATTGGTAAAAATAAAGCTCAAGCTCACAACACTTCTACGTTCCAATTTGGTGTCCTGTTTCAATTTAATCCTTAGTTCCCGTTGTAACACCAGAACAAACTGCTGTTACCCCTGAGGCTTTAGGCCCGTCGACCCGACCTGACCCCCGAGAGGGGCAGGTGCAGTGGAGATGGCCATTCGGGGGGGTCATCTCCCCCGGTTAGTGTGGGACTCGCGCAAGCTCACCCAACAACAAAAACCTAGGCTGTGAGGCCTTCCCGCCGGACTTGGTCCAGTTAGGGTCCACCCTATCCGTTGGGGCGCTGGTCCTCAGATCCCCAATCCCCGTACCATCCAATTCCCAAGGCACGCACGTACTACAGCAGTATATGTCACGAAACGCATATTACGGGGGGCCGTATTAAATAGGACCTACGGTAAAGGACAAAAACCTACATATTTACCTTTTTTTACCAACAATATTTGGTCCTATTTACTACTCCGAGTATTAAATAGGGCCTACGGTACAGACAAATACCTTTATATTTACCTACATATACCCGACAGCATTTGGTCCTACTTACTATGGTGCCCCGTATTTATCAGATGTGCTGTAATCAACGGATACACCGCTACTATTGTGGGGGAAAAATGCTTACAAACAGTATTTAGAACCAGCTAAGGCACGTGAGACACGCTGAGGAAGAAATGCTCTATTTTTTGCAGAGCTTCCTCACTTGAGGAGGGAGCTCCATCACGGGTTCACTATATACGGGGGACCATATTAAATAGGACCTGTGGTACACACAAAAAGCTATATATTTACCTACTTTTACTCACAATTTTTGGTCCCATTAACTATGGTCCTCCGTAAAACAGTAGATAGGACCTACGGTATACACTAAAATCTACATACATACCTATCTTTAGTAACAATATTTGGTCCTATTTACTATTATCCCCCATAATACACTAGGTATATCCCACGTGACACAAAAACTTTTTTCCCCGAAAAAAAGGGAAAAGTGCAACCAGATGAGTTTTTTTTCTGTTGGTCGAGAAAAAAAAACACTGCTGTGGCGTTTTCCGACGATTTCGGGATTATTGAGCGTCTCGTTATTATTGTTTTTCTTTCAGCCAAAAAGTGCCACCCGTACAGCCTAGACTGGATGATCTACAGTAGAAAGATCAGCTAGATAGATCATGATCTGCCCGAGGTTGCGGAAGTGTTTTTTGTCTCCATATCCGTACACTAACGTTCCTTTACGTGTCCATCCAGAAGTGGTACATGTGTGTGTCCTGTCTGTATTGTGCGGCGAAACTCATCGCCTCCATAGAGGAGGCTGTTATTCGCGGGAATAACTCTGACACCGCGCTGCTATGTACAGTCGAGAAGAAAACGAGCATGAAAATATAACTTCGACCCCGCGCTGCTATTATACGTACGATGTTCAGCGTGCTGTTTATATTTTTTTAAGAAATAAGAAAATAATTCATGGTGAGAAAAAGTATCGCTCCCTACATTTTTTTGTTTCTTCTCCAAGAGCCACCACAATTTTTCGCTTTGACACCCATGCGCACACACACGCGTTGACCCACCGCGCGCGGCCGTTTCGCATAGCAGGACTCGCTGAGTGCCGACTCGAAGACCCTGATGCTGGTGTGCGTGAGCCCGGTGATACAAAGCGCAGAGGAGTCTTTTTGCTCTCTAAACTTTGCGGCGAGGGTTCGGACTGTCGAGCTTGGCAAGGTGAGACACACACAAAAAAAAACACGCCCGGTTGGAGAAACCAAACGCGTTTTCAGAACGTACCGAGATGGAATAATTAATGGATTATTTATGACGTTGTTCAGCTGTTGTTCATGGTGCACATCCGATGGATTTTTTTGATGTTTTCGCGTGCGTATGCATGCCGTTTGACATGCGTCACATGATGTATACAGTAACCTAACGACACCAAGTGAGGCTCGGGTTTCATGGGAAATAACCATTGTAAATATCGAGGGGGGGGGAGGGGGGGGTTCATACAGCCCGACCTGAGTCTCTGAGGAACAACGCTGGCATATATCACACGGGACAGTGCATGCTGGCTGCATGCAGCCAGCAACTTTGATGTCCTCAATAGCACGAGAAAACATGCTACCCAGGTATCTTGGAAACGTTTCTCGGCCGTCGTGCGTGAGGCACGCAACTGAAATACAGGCACCCACGCCACGAAAAAAAGCCAATCTAAAAAAATCGTCAAGGTTCGCGACCCTTTGAGTCGCGTCGCGAACCCCCCCCCCCACACGCGACGGTGCCCTTCGTACTTTCGTGCCACTCCACGCAGGCCCAAAAACACATCGATACCGGGGCTTCAACACCAACCGGAGGCGGCAGTCAAGCTCGGTACCCAATCGCCGGGCAGGAGGAAGGGAGCGCTGGTGCCCAGCGCCGGCGACTTTCGGCGGGCGGTCGGGACCGGAGCAGTTAGTAGATGCCCTCACCGTAGCAGCGAGGTTAGGCAGTCGTGTCACCTACTACAGTAGACAATAGTACCACCTATTATTAATAGGCAATGGTGCCACCAGTAAAGGACAATAAATAGTGCCACGTACTACTGTAGGCGATAGTGCCACCTAGTAGACGCCAACGACTGAGTGGGTCCTCTCGGTGGGATTAAGTCGCCCCCGTACAACAGGTAGCATCAGCTCGTCGTGCTCTTATTCATAGTTGCGATGGGAGAGAGCGACGAGTTAAATTGACACACGGCATGTATTTCATGTGTGGAAGCGTGGTGAGCTGAAGCTTTAAAAACAAACCAATCCTCCAAGGGGGTATAAGCTAGCAAACAAAACGTAAAAGCTCGCAGGTCGCCACAGCGCCAACTCCAGCGCTCATAATTTACAGAGTATTTACATATCCAAGGCGTTTCGTACTGGCTGAATGAAGTGCTCTATAGGAAATCCTCTGGGGGCTTTTATGACAAACTGGTTTTCAAGCTTTAAGGGAAAAACAAGCTGTCGGAGAACAAAAAATGTGACCATTAATATCAGCGTCCTGCCATGCGGAGGAAATCTGAATCGCCGAGGAAGGGCGCCGTGAATGGAGTGCCCGAAATTCGACGAGGGGAGGGGGGCTTCACGACAGTGCGCCCCTGCACGACGCTGTCTTCGCACACCTCGGACAGATCACTGGTAAATCATTGACACATCATTGTCAGATCATTGACGTATCATTGACATGTCATTGACATATCACTGACATATTATTGACAGATCACAGACAGATCGCAAACATATCATTGACAGATCAATAACAGATCACTGGCAGATCATTGATATATCATTAACAGATCACTGACATATCATTGATATATCATTAACAAATCACTAACATATCGTTGAAAGATCACTGTCAGATCAATGACAAATTACTTACATATCATTGACAGGTTACTGACAAATCACTGGCAGATCACTGACATATCATTGACAGATCACTGATAAATTACTGAGATATCATTGACATATCATTGACAGATCACTGGCAGACCATTGGCAGATCACTGACAGATAATCGATTCCCACAGTTCACGATCTACCAGGTAGATATTTGGAGGCAGATCTAGATCTACAGTAGTGTTCCCGATGTTTTATGACTTTTTGTTAGTATTGCCGGGTGGGGCACGTGCAAACCCACGTGATCGTACGTGCATACACATGGCGCAGTTTCCCTGAGTTGGACCCGCACCACGAGCAGATCTTGCACAACAGCAGTCTCTCACAGCTGCAGGTGAATAGCTAGATGATACCTGGCGAAAGCAGTAGATCATGGTGATCTATCCCGGGTAGATCCTGATCTATCTTGTACGGCTCGCGCTCGCAGTTCTCGGTCATTAGTGTTGTTGCTAGGGTCCCGAAGGGAGATAACATGCTTTTGACTTATACGGCAAGCAAGTGTCGTGGGCGAGCTGGCTTCCAGCACGACGCGTGCGTGTCATAGGGAAACCAACGCCCTGTCGCGTGCAGCGTCAATAGATGTGCTCCTGCTTTTGGAAGGTACGGAGCTCTTGTGTCTCAAAATGTTTTTCAAGTGTTATTTATGTGTACCTGCATCTTGAAATCGGGGGAGGGAGGGGGGGGTGGATTGGATTCCTCTTGTTCCGTCCCCATGTACCAGTCGTATTTTTTTTCAAAGAATGGATTTGGGGGAGAAATTGACGCAATAACCAAGCGAATCTTGTCTTGGGCGCGTACTCGCAGAACATTAAGTTTGCTGAATCAGAGCGCTATTCTGTATTTTCACATTCGTGTGAGCGGGAAATTAAGTGTTTTGCTGCAGTAGGAGAATACATCGGGGGGAGGGGAGACTTTGTGAAAGGAACGGGTTGACCGCCGTGCATGATGCCGCACGAGTGGCCGCGTCAGGCCGTCACTGGCTGCGATCAACACTAAGTCTTACGTCCGGAGGCCGAATTGCGCCCAGGGATCATGCGCGGAGGATGACGGTGGGGCCCCGTATGCAAGCGCACGCACTTCATTGCCGTGTCAAGCGGCAAAACGAAGAGATGGATCACTATCATAGCCCAAAGAAACAAATGGCGCCATCACACGTAAAGCCCCGGCGAAGTTACACGGCCTACTGACTGTGGCCTTTATCGCCCTGCCGATCGTTTTTAGGTAGTTAAGGAGGCAGCGGCAATACATAATTCAAGAGGTGTGTTGGGTAGGGAACATGTACTGAGGCTCCTGTCCTCACTTTGAGGAGCTTCATACCTTCACCCGAAAACTGACTTCAGCGAAAAACAAGTTTCATCCCGCATCCCGATGAATAACCCCACGGTCCAAGTTTAAAACTACGTCTTTCTTCGAAACAAGACTGGCATTCCGATTATTTTAGGAGAAACCCCGTCATTCAGCAACCATTTTGGCGGAAATATTTTTCCTCTCTTGTAGAACGCGTGACACACTCTGAACATCTCCGCCGGTGGTCAATTGGCTGCCCCTAACCACCCTCTGGAGGGCAAGATACCCCCTCTGGAGCGTGCCCATTTTTTTTGCAGCAGTATCACGTAGTAATTTCCAGACCCACCACACTGACGCACAGGGTATCCGGTCGCGCACGCTCTGGAGACCGCCGTCATAATTAAAACGCTCCAGAGGGGATGGAATCGTTCCCTGTGGAGGGCGATGAAAATCAGGGGACAATATCGTGTGGTAAATTTCACGACCCACCACACCGACGTACTGAGTGATTCGGCGTGCACCCTGTGGAAGCTGACGGCATCCTCCAGAATCCTCTGGAGGGTAGGCAACCGTACCCGCTAGAGGTGCCCAAAAAAGGGCGACCCTACAGTGCAGTTTCAAACGCAATCACCACACCGACATCAAGTGAGCTTGGACGGCGAATCGCCACAGGACGCTGACAGTCAGACGCGCCTCCTGGATGTATGTATAGGTATGTGGGAATAGTAAACTTTTTTGCTTCAGTGCATGACTCCGCTACATGTTTGCTCAGTTCAACTGACCCTTGTGTAGACATTTGTTTACACACGATGCCCTACATATGCCTCGCCTTTAGATATTCTACTGCGCCACATACAGGCACCAGTTGCGAACAGTGTACGACATAGTACAGTATGCTGACCGTGCCATGTGGTGGCCACCTGAGGTACCCTTGTTCACTTTTGACCTTTGATGCGTTCTACGATAGAGGTAAAACATTTCCACTAAAATGTTTCTGTATGGTAGGGCTCCTTAACCCAAAATCGTCGGGATGCCAATCTTGTTTCGAAAAATAACGTGCTTGTATTCTCGGTCTATAAGATTATTCATCGGGGTGCAATTTGATTTTGGCTCATATCAGTTCTCGGGTTAGGTATGGAGAGTGAGGACCCTCAGAAAATATAGGGTGTGGGCTTCTATCGTAGAACGCTTCCTTTACGCCTCCCTTGTTTACCCTCGGCTTTTATATTCAGTTTCTCGGGCGAGCTACAATGCTGAACACTTAATAATAGGGAGAAAAAAATACGAAACAGGAATGCTGGCCTAGTCCGAATTTCTTATTCAGGAAAGGCACGTTCTATACTGAGCTCAGTGTAAGGGCTCGTCTTATCGGGGAGTAGGTGGACGGGGATTAGGTGGACATGAATTTTTAATTTTAACGGATTTTCATTTGATTCCAAGAAAAAACGTGTTTGGGTCCTATGGGGGAACGACGCACTAGTTGTCAATCAAAAAAAAAATCGGAATATGAATATCTTTTTGACTAAAGTTCCCCGTTAAGACGGGCCCTAACTGTCAAAAGTTATGATTTGCCTGCCATCTACTCTTTACTGTGGGCTGCTTTACCTCTGTTCTGGTACATACAGGGCAAGATTATACTTTTCGACTTTAAGTAATACCAGGTACCTGGTAGTGCATATCTGCTCGAGACATAATCCGATTGCAAAACGGATTTTCACGTTGGATTGCCTGGTACTCCCCGGATAAACTGGCAGTACCAGTATATTTGAATCAGATGAAGGGTCGTGGGGGTACCGTCACAAAGATAGGCAACAAAAAACTAGAAGAGGCATAATGTACTACTGCAGCTAGCTGCCCTAGATTTTTATCTCTGACGACACAGAACGATCACACATGAGGGACTCACCGCAACGTGTCCGAAGGAAGTGGTATCTCGTAGGATATACTACTGTGTTGAACATGGATACATGGAGAGTTGTCTGGTGGTGTAATAACGAAGTTCACTGCATTTTGAACAACACACAACGCAGAGTCTGCGTTGCCCTTGGCCTTCTCCGAAAAACAACATAATTGCAATACACGGCAAACGCCGAGACGTGTCTGAAGAAGAAAACGATTTCAATCGCAATACGTATCTTCACCAGCAGCCAGTGCTACTCCAAATACTGCACATTCATCCATGTTGAACGTCGGTGGCAACTTAAGACAATCGCCTCTGCAACCACGCCAGCCATATTTAGATTCCTCGTACGACCCACTGACCGAAGGGAACTTGCAAGGAGGAAACTCAACTTTCCTATGCGTTCCGACGAATACGTTTTCCGCACCTGGGCGAGGGTCAGCGGGCACGATACTTCCTTGCTCGTCCAGATATAGGTCCAGGGTCGATCTGAGAACATCCACCCTTGCGGTGTGCGTACTCCTGGCAACCTCCGGATTTCTCCATCAGTGAACGACCGTCATTCCCTCCGCCCACCCCCCCTGGCGATATCCGCCCGCAATGCGCGGACAGATAACTCTGCCCCTGCCCCCGCCGTCCCGGCCATGACCATAGATGACTCCAACGAATTCCCCAATGGGGCTTTGGGAGCAAACATTCGAGGCGTGGCTACGGCTGTGCTTAAACTCTTGGGCGGTGCTTGCTGCATCATCCCCCTGACGACCCCGCGGCGGCATTCATGATCGGGAGCCATGCGCGTTTCGCAAACACCGAAGCATGGCTTTGTTGTTCGGCTGATTGTCTTCCTGTTGATGGAAATCACGAAGAGGGTGTGGAGATACCGGCGGTAGCCCTGAATATGAGGGACGCAATGACAAGACGAGAGTAGTGTCGCCGCGACAGCCGTGATTGGTTGTGGCCCGACAAAGCCTCCGGAGCGTTGCCGCCGCTTCATGTGAGCAGCCGCTCTTACACACCCGAAATGTACATTAGAAGTTATGCTTCGTAATACTACAGTAGTGCCGCTATCTATTTGTTCAAGAAAGCTAGCTAGCCATCTCTCTGCCAACAAGAGTACTCCCCATGCCTTAGCACGCTTCGTAGCCGAAGGCAGGCTGCCAACACACGCACCAAAGTTTGCAAGCCTCTACATGCTGTTTCGATAGTTATACAAACCTCTACACCCGCCGCTCACCTGTATATCCCTGTCGCCTGATCGCATCAAAGCCGTTACTTTGTCGTCCTAGCCAAGGGCGAGACCGATCCACTCGTTGCCTGCTCTGGCTCCACCTGCGACGTCTTCGCCTCCGGCATCAGTGTTATCTGGCAATTGAATGGAAATTTATGCGGTCAACGCGAGGCGAGCGGATAGGATAGTGAAACCGAAGTCTCATTTACACGCAAGGGCTACACACATATCGTTCGCTTGGATCAGAAGTGTCAGACTCCACCATACGCAAAAAAAGTAGAATATTTACACACATGCCGCTATCCCCACGTTGGAGCTCCAGCAAACGACCGATGACTCACCTGCTCCCTTTGCGGTGTTCCCCGTAGGAAGGTCCTTGTTGTTGAAGTCGACAGTGCCTGCGCACCATCGTTCAGCGGTGGCTCATAAGATTCCGCCTGCGGATGATATATACGCCCGGCAGGTTCAACAGACCCTGGAAATGTTTTGTATTGGCGTACACGCCTGTTCTCCCTTAGGAAACCCCCCTCCTTCCTGGGCAGCCCGCTCGCCTCTACGGCTGCATCAACCCCCCTCGTCACTGTCTACTGTAATTTCCTGCAGATCGGAGATAGGGCGCCCGTTCGGGGCGCTGCGCCCCGGCCTGCTGCAGTAGATACCACATGTCGTCCCGTGCAGCGCTTGCTAGTACGGGGCACATACTGTATTAAATAGAACCTACGGCACGCACACAAAAGCTTATATTTTTACCTATTTTTAGTAACAATATTTGGTCCTATCAACTATGGCACACCGTATTAGTCGCTTTCCCGGTCTTCCATGCCACAGGTATTGGCGGCAACCTGGCGTACAGGATGAAGGCACCTATTAATAGTTCTGTCTTTCTTACGATCTTGACCGCTCCCTACAGCCCGATCAGCTGCGTCCGAGCTTCCCCGTGACAGAGAGCTTCACGCGCGGAGAGTAGCTGATACTGTACAGGCGCACCCGTTTCGCGCATAGGGCGCAGACGAGACCTATTTCGCCGAGAGCGGCGTGAATGAGGGCGGGAAAGAGGGGTACTTCAGTGCGCAGCACTTGAGGGACGCTGGGCGTTACGGTTACGTATTACAGCACCGACATATTCGATGATAGAGCTTTAACCGGTCACCGTACGACTATTTCCTCGATCAATCTCAAGCCGAGCGACGGGTCCTCAGGTTCAGGGGACGCAGAGGCGAGGCGATGGCGCACTTCGAGTCGACCATCGCTTTGCCCAAAACGGCCGAGGTGAAGGTATCATACTCCGATTAAGCTTAGTCCCGCTGCGTGTCGCTGAGACGAGCGCTCGTGCAGCGGGAGAACGGAAATGGCGCTGTTCGGCAACTGCTTACCCAGCAGGCGTATGCCATCATGGCGGCGAGTTATCGAGACGAGTATGCTACCAATTTTAACTTCGCGAGCGGGTGCAAGTACCAGGTATTCGCCGCTACTACGCCGCAGTTGTTGAAAGCCTATGCAGCATCCGTTTTGTTGGCGATACTAGTCAGCGCAGGGGGCCCATGGAGCAGAAAGGCGGTCGCCGTGCAAGCTGGTGCAGAGACAAAAGAGTGTGCAGGTACAGATATTCCTGCCACGAAAAAGGGACACAGCAGTAAAAAAACGTACCCAGATGTTATTTGTCATGGCACCCGTGGCTGCCTACGCTCACCTTAGTCGACCCTCGAGAGCAGTAGGGGACGTCTCCTTTGTGAACCCAGAAGGGACGCTCTGCATGTTGAAGAGGAAGGGCGTGCCGCGATGGTGGGGTGCACTGATGGCCGCCACTTTTTGCCCCCCGAGTCGACCGTCTCCCACCCGCGTCTACACCATGAATCTTCTTATTTTCCACCCGGCTGGTCGCTTCGGCGAGGGACATGGACAGCAGCGGCGGCGGCGGCGGCGGCGGCGGTGCGGGCGAACATGGTACCCGTCTAGGGATTCCATCTCCAGCTTTTGGAGAAGAAGGGCCGGCTGGATCACGGCGGTCAGCTCGTTCTCCGTTTCCGAGCTGATCCCCGTTGCCTCCTGAAGCATTGGGCAGTCAGCACAGGAGTCATAATCTGCGGATGGGTTCAACAAGCGAGACGGACGACGGACGACCGGTCGAGGTGATACCTAGTGCAGAAAAAAAAAGCTGCGTCACTCGTTGTGACGAAACAGGCAAGTCTGTTGTTAACCACCGTCATAACACTGCTATAAGCTGGGATCGCTGTGCTCCGGTTCACGCGTGAATAATGAAAACAGAGTAATACAACCTGCACTCCACCTGTGAGTACAACAGAATGGGCGGCTTCAAGCCGCAGCCGTTGCCCCGTAGATCCTGAGCCTGGTCTTCTCGTAGGAGAGCTCGTCGAGCTGCCTGATGGGCTGCTTCCTGCTGATGCTGCTGCTGCCTGGTCTGCTGCTGTTATGCCTGGTCTGTTGTTGCTGCTGCTGTTGTTGCTGCTGTTCTGTTGTTGCTGCTGTTGCTGATGTGGTGGTGGTGGTGGTGGTGGTTGTTGTTGTTGTTGTTGTTGTTGTTGTTGTTGTTGTATGTTGTTACTGCTGCTGCTTGCTGTTGAAGGTGCTGGTGCTGGTACTACTAGTGCTTCTGTCTACTGACAGTAATAGCAGCACGGGCTTCCCCTTGAAGTCGGCTACTTTGCGGGTGCTCCTGCCGGAGGCTGTTGGTACTCCCCCTGGCATTGCTCCTCCTAATCGGCGTCTGGAGCCTGACACAGAGAGCTCTGATTGGCTGGTCTGCTGCTGCTTCTGCTGCTGCTGCTGCTGCTGCTGCTGCTGCTGCTGCTGCTGCTGCTGCTACTGCTGCTGATGCCGATGCTGCGCCGCTACTGCTCTGCTGCTGCTGCTGCTGCTGTGTCGTGTGGCGCCACGAGGAAGGTGCCGCTGGCACAGAAACTTGACAGTCCAGTGAGCGCGATTCGAATTTCAATTTCAGGGGTGATTCCGGGGTGATCTCGGCCTCTTGGCCAAGAAACAACATCGTCGTCGTGATCAAAACCCCTTATATATTCCGGTATTCATCAATAATAATGCGTTGAAATAAAAAAAATGCCTCCGTGCCACGTGCGTTTCCTGCTTTCCCATCTTCATTACTGCCGTGTCCCCTATCCCGATGGGAAGCGTTCGGTTTTTTATCGTTCTATCGGTGAAAATGCCGATCTTTTTTCAGTTCGATAATTTTAGGATCAAAGTCTCGGTACGATGTATTAGTCGGCGATCATTCGGCGATCAACCATTAACTAATAAGTTCAACTTGACCCTTTTGGTCCGTTCGCGCTCCGCATTTTTTCATTCAATAATTTGTTGCTGCTCGCTGCGGTCGCTAATCGCTAGCGACCATACAATAACGACCGACAGCAACCAACCTTCATTTGATTCACTGATCCTTCGATCGTTGATCGCCGTGCCTGTGGGGCCTGCGGCACTTCCCGTTGAGACGCGCGAAAGCAGGTCGTTCTACGGACGAGTCAGTGGCGTATAATGAAATTCTCATTCAATCGACTAACGTTGCACGCCGGGCACCTCGCCTTCAGACACGCGGAAGGTCGTTCTTCGGCCGAGTCAGTGGCGTGTCATGAATTTTGGTTCGACCGACGTCTGCGTACGTACTACGTACCTGGTACGTACGTTGAAAATCTCGCCTCCAGACGCGGAAGGTCGTTCCACGGCCGAGTCAGTGGCTTGTCACAGGTCATGAATTTCGGTACAACCAACACGCCTACGTACCGGGGGCACCTGGCCCCTAGACACGCGGAAGGTTGTTCTGCGGCCGAGTCAGTGCCTTGTCACGATTTTTCGTTCAACCTGCGCCTACGTACGAGCATTTCCTTTTTAAAATGAGAGAAGCATGAATACCCAGAGCCGTCGACATAAAAAAGTCAACTGGATGAGGGTTTATTTTCGGATCGCCCCCGATAATAAATACTAAAACGAAGACACCACCAATCCTCCTGTGGATATCATACACAGCAAGCAACTCCACGAGGATGTAATCCATTTCTTGATGGGGATAACGGGATGCTAGTATTCCGCGCTTTCCGTACCACCACAGCAGCGTTCACTTTGCAATAATTATCACCCACAGTTTTCTGCGTTGTGCTTCTCCTCCTCCCAACCACAGCGAATGTATGTGGTGAACGGGAGAGCGGAAACCGCCTGGCGTCCCTGGGCGCGCCCCAAGCTATTCATCTGAGCCGCTTCTTCTGTGGCCCGCCAAGACCATGGATGCTTCTCCACCAGACGGCGAGAGGCCTGACACTGGGCCGAAGAAGTCAGTAGAGGGGAAGAGGCGACGAGAAGAAGCAGTACGCCCAGAAGGTCCTATAGGAGCAGGTCACAAAGGGGAAGACCCCCGAAAATTATCCTTGTCCACGCGAGCGGGGAACAGAGAAGGGGTGGGCAGGGAGGCATATATCGAGGGCGAGACGAGGCCGTCCAGCGTCGGGCCGCTGCCGGCCTTCCTGGACCGGACCTTCGCGATGGTGGACGAAGCGAGCTCGGACGGCATTGTGGGCTGGTCGACGAACGGGGACACGTTCGTGATCAAGCGCCTCGATCTGTTTCAGGAGGAGGTTATACCGAGGTTCTTTAACCACCGCAACTTGCTTTCTTTCGTCAGGCAGCTCAATAACCATGGTGAGACGAGTTGTCGTGGCATACAGGTACATATACACGCGTACGTACGTGGTGATTGCTGTTGTGTGGTTTGTCTACGGGGCCCCGGGTGTGATCCGCGAGAGCTTCTCTTCCTGTCCTCCTCGATGCTTGTGAAATCTACACACTCTACACGCACCGGGCGGGGATTTTTTGCGTACGTATGGTGATGATACTCTCGTGATACTCAAGAGATTGTTATTCTCGGGTCTTGCTTGTCTGTGATTTAATTTAATAGTTGTGTTCTCGTATCCGGTACGCTGGCATTTCTCCTTTTTGTACGTGTCTCCTGAACCTGCGATCATTTTGTGGTTTGTTTTCTTCACACTTGTGACGACATAATTTGGAAAGAGGGCATAGAGGGGAGAGAAGAGAGAAGAGGGAAGAGGTTCAGGTACAAGTATCTACTTTATAGGGGAATAAATCGTATCTCTCTAGGATACGCGATCAGGTCGGGCACTGGGTGTGTCTGCTGATGTAGGCTGGGGGTAAAAAGAAAACAACACACACACTGAATGAATGCTGTGGGGCCTATTTCCTCCCCGGGTGTTCAGTGTTTTTATTGAAAAGACACCGGGGGCGTTCCGCCGCAGAATTTGGAAAGAGGGGAGAGGGAGGAGAGAAGAGAGAAGAGGTTCAGGTACAAGTATTACTTCAGGGGGAGAAATCGTATCTCTCTAGAATACGCCATCAGGTCCGGTACTGAGTGTGTCTACTGATGTAGGCTGGGGGTAAAAATAAAAATAGCACACATACATACTGAATGAATGCTGTGCGGCCTACTTTCTGCCAGGGTTTTCAGTGTTTTTATTGAAAAGACACCGGGGGCGTTCCGCGCGTCCTTTGTTCAACTTGATATTTTCAAAAAATGAAAAATCTTCTTGTCCGATCATTAAAAAGCGCAATAAGTGGTGGTCCGTGGGGGGTCACGGCGTCTATTTCCCGACGCGCCTCGATCAATCGACGGAAATGTCGTTGTGCTGCCCCTTGAGAGCCCTTTTCGTTCTTGCGATGTTAC
>JBBMHQ010037445.1:0-12500 GCA_037834295.1 Postelsia palmaeformis
TATATTTTAAATCCTACGGTGCGGTGCGGTGCGGTTTTCAAGAGGCAAAAACCCTACGGTGCGGTGCGGGGCGGAATTTAGAAAGCAATTTATAGGCCGAGAAAGAACTATGAGCGATGTCACAGAGCTTTGGCGGCTCGCTTTGACGAGAAGGCAAACTACTGGGGTCTTGCGTTTGCAAGAGCGAAGTCACAGCATGTCGGTGGCTCGCTGCGGCGAAAATGCGGCTTTCGGGAGTCTTGTGCCGGCGTGTGTGAAGTCACAGCAGTGTTAGGGTGGCTCAATTTGTCGAAAAGTCAGATTACGGGAGCCGTGCGATGGTAACAGCGAAGTCACTCAAGTGGCCACCGTGTTTTGCTTGGTTCCCTCTGGCAAGAAGGTTTTTATGGGAGGTCGTGTGCTGGTGGGTGCCACGTCACTTCGGTCGCAGTGTTTAGGTGGCTAGCTTTGGCGAGAAGGCATTTTTTGGAGGTGTATACGACCATACGTCGTGTGTTGGTGGTAGATATTGATGGCATGTTGCAGCCATGAGGGTCCTCGCTTTGGTCATTCATTCCAGAATGGAAAGGTCTTTTTTGCGGGAGCATGTTCGCCGAGATATCAGGTACTGTTATCACAGCACAAGGATTTGGGTGGTTCGCTTCGGCGAGAAGGAGCTTTGCCCTAATCGAGTGCTGTGGGTGCAGGAGTATGCTCGCCGTGATAATGGGTACTGCATCAAAGAACAAGGGTTCTAGTGGCTCGTTTCGACGAGAAGGAGCTTCTAGTCGGGTGTTGGTGGGTGCTACCCATCTTTGCGCTTCCCCGGTTGGCACATTCCTGGACCCTCTCAGCTCCCACTTGAACATGTCTTCTCCTACCACTTGCCGACAAGAACTATTTTTCCTTTTTCGGTTGTGCGTGCGTGCATCCAGAGCACGACAAGGCCGGTGGGCGCTGGCGGGTAGAGGGAGGGGGCGGGTGGAAGGAGCGCGGAGGCCGCTTTCGTGGTTGGGCGTCGCGTGTCCATCGAAACACGCGGGGGGCCTGAATGCAATATGTCCGGTCGCCTGCTGTTGGGATGAATCGAATACGCACGAATCTACAAGGGTCGTTTGGGTATGTAAAATATCATTCAAGCAGTGCTTGTTTTTGCGAACAAGGCGGAGTTCAGAGGGAGAGAGCTCCGCAGTCTGAGCACCAACAAAATCAACCAGGCAAGCGAGGGCCACGGTAGGCGAGGCGAGCCATGGGGCTCGCTGGGGAAGAGAGCGGGGAAAGCTCGCTCGACCCGGACCGAGTTGGTGGCGAGGCGGTCGCAAGAGGGGTCGGGAGCGTACGAGGCTGGCAGAAGCGCATTGGGGCATCGTTTCAGCTTCTCAGCGGCGCTAAAAAAAATAAAAACCCAAGCAGGCGTTGAAGAATTGCGTCAGAGGCGACGGGGGATTATATATTTTCAAGTTTTCGTTGTCGATTGATGTTCGACGCCTTTGCGGTGCTGTGCCGTGCTGTGCTTTCTCTTTCGTACACATCCAAATATCTACCTAGGACGTATCTGCCACGGTATACGCTATACGACATTCGGGTTATGTTTCCCTGGAGCATGGAGCTCCTGGCATTTGCGCGTAGCCTGCTTGCACCCGATCATGTTGGACAATCTGTTCCGTTTCATTCTTCTCCGAGAGTGAGCGAATATAGAATATAGCGGGCGTAACCAGGGAGGGGTGCCATTGTTTTGTCAGGGCTCGATTTTTCCTGAAATAGAAGACAGCCAATACTAATACCGCACAAAGGAGGCGTTTTCGGAAAGGTCTGGTCGAGAGAGAGAGTCTTCCGACAATACAACGTACCTGGTACGACTTCAGCATCCTCCCCGTTCGTTGTCGAGAGAACTACCAACATACAGCGCCGAAAAACGATCGCGCCCTCCTGTGCGCACTCAACATTCCTTGACGCAACCTAAGGTAACACCCTTGGGTAACACCCTTGGGTAACACCCTAAGGTAACACTTTTAGGGGACTTTTTCAAGGCGTGGAAAACGAAAATCGACTACAATAGTACAGCATGCATAGGCCACGCGCAAGAGCTCACCCTACAGCTAATACTCATATGATAGGTCGCAATGGGAGCGGATGCACCCGAGCTCTATATCTACAATGCCTAGAGACAGTGCGAAATGGTCTACGGCACGTGGGCAGCACGACACTACTTAGTAATAGACACGAGTTGCAAAGCTCCCACCAGAGGGTTGATAAGACCTCACCTGACATACAGCAGCAGTTTTGGTCGATATCCTTCTATAGTTGGCCGCCAAAAAGGTTGATAAGCCCAAATAAGGCCCTCATTTTGGCCTTTATTATGCGGGACTTTTTTTCTGAGGTTGCAAAATGAGCTTCTCTAGCTTTCGAGCTACTGCTGTTGTTTGTCAACTCAGCGCGCCAAAAAAGGCAGGATCCCCAATTATGAATATATACGAGTACGTGCCAGGTACTGGGAGATGCACACACGTATCGCTTCTGTTATCTGGTAAGTACTGCGAGCATAGTGGTCGTAGAGGGTAGGGTGCTGGTGGTGAAGCAGGCAGGCAGCGCAGAGCCGTGCCATTGTTTGATCACACGATGGCACCCTGCGAGTGTGCGTTCTTCACACTAAACCGCTATTTCTACGAGCCCGTCGACATCCAGCACGACCAGTGTCCGTGCCGATGCTTCAATCCCATTACTACTAGAGAGATAGGCTCGTTCATGTCTCATGTTTTTCGTATCCAGTACGTGCGCATGTACTGCTCCTTTGCTACCTGGTACCAAAGTCATTATTACGAGTATAGTGGTCGTAGTCGGTGGAGGTGGAGCAGACAGCGCTGCAGCGTAAAGCCGAGACAAAGTTGACAAAAGTAGAAGCGATTTGCTCGATGACACGAACAATGATGCCCTCCCTGAGTAGGCCTGTTTATGTGCGTTATGTCCTGTGATTTTCGTATCCAGTACGTTCGGCATTCGGGTGCTACAATATGCTACTGGTATGATCTTCTCACATTAGCCCACTTCCCAGAAATCCTGCCTGTGGTAGAAAAACAGGCTGCAGCTAAAATGCATCTATTTTACGGGGGACCGTAGTAAATAGGACCAGATTTTGTTTGTAGAAATAGGTGAATATATAGTTTTTTGTATGTAACTTAGGTCCTATCAACTATGATCCCCCGTATTAGATGGGAGAAAACAAAGAAGCACGAAATAGTATACACGGCCTTATTATACCAGTTCGTAACGGAAACTGGGCGAAACTACAGGCAGTATGAAACAGGAAAACTGGTCCAGGCTGGTTTTTTTATTTGAGAATGGGTCGGTCCTACATTGACTTCGGTGTAACGACTCCAAAATTTCTTATTTCTTGTGAATATTCAGCCTGTCTCCATCGTTGCTCCTTTTCCTGTAAATGTTAACATTATCTACAACATTGACACTAATATTAACCGAGTGTAAGCAGATCGTCTATTATAGAGTACTCGTCCAGCAGTTTACAGTTTACAGTTTCGTGTTGAAAGTAGTTCCTCGCCTACCGTGAGAGGCTGTTCAGGATCTGCATAGCACAAAAAAATGCCCCTGGGATCATGCAGGTAAACACGGGTCTCACCCGGCAAGATGAGCTACTGCTGTAGATCATGCGAGGCCAGGAACAGATCTGCCTCAAAGGGTCTACTGTAGATCATGACCTGTGGGAATCGATTGTCTACCCGAGGTGTTATTAACCCATTTAGGACTGCAGTCCTACTTCGGGAACGAGCCAGTCAAATACCAAGTAGTTTGACCCAAAACGGGACTGCGGATCTAAAAGGGTTTCGGGCAGTATACTGCTGCTGCTGTATCTGGTGAATGGTACCAGGCACCACAGGTATGTATGTACGTAGGATGAAGAACAACGGCGGACACTGCCAGGTATGCTACGTATTAATAGATGTTGATGAGCGCAGCAAACAGTGTAACGCGGAGAGCACACAGTGGGGTATACACTAAGAATACCACCAGCACCACAACTGCTGCTGCTGCTGCTGCTGCTTCTGTGGATCGGGTTGCCAGAAAATACGCACACAGGCACACAACGGCAGCTCAGCGAGCTTCTTGCGCCACGAGCGCGCCACACCAAGCACAAGGCAAATCGCTGTAAAATCTCACCTCTGCCAACGACTTGCCAACTATAGAGTTTGCCGCCCTCAGCTGGTGGCGAGGAAACCCAAAAGCACAGGTCAACAATACGTTCAACTTTTTTCGTTATGGTGCCCAACGAGGTGTTTTTGCTCGTACATAGGGGCAAGCGAGGCAAGGCCCTAAGCACTAAGCACATGGCAAAAGGCACAGAGGGAGGGAAACAGAAAATGCAACTTCACAGCTCACAGCGCAGAGAGGTATTCAGAGGCACCAGCTATCGATTCCACAGACCATCGTTTGACAAGGGAGAAAAACGGAAACTGCTGCACACACCTGTGGGGAGCGTAGATTCGGCATTGCCACGTTCCAAGCTTGTTGTATCGTCCGATCTCACACACTGCTGCTTTGCTGGGTGCCGACTGAAGGCTGAAGTTTGCTTAGAGTGGAGTTTATGGTGTTCGGCAGGCTTTTAGAACATGGGAATGGCCAGTATGCCGCCGAGCCGAACAAGGGCCAAGGCCAACCACAAGCCTCCACAGACACGGCTGTTTCTCAGAGCACGTTGAGAAAGGAAAGATGTCATCGGCAGAGGAGTTTCGAAGCCACAGGCTACAGCCAATCTACCACGCGCTGGAGAGGTGAGAGGGGGAGATCCTACGAAGAGTCGCTCTTTGTGTGGGGTATGTCTCATTGCAGCGTGGAACAAGTCACAACAAGTCGTCTTGAGGGACAAAGGCACACTCTTAAAGGTACTTCGAGGATTGTTTGCGGTGCAAACTTGCGGTGCAAACTGCCCCTGTACGATAGGCGGTGCCTACTACGCACGAATGGGCTGCAATCTCTGGTCGTTTCTAGAGGCAAGCCAGCACGATTTTGTGCTGTAGAGGGTGAGTCGTAGCTTTGTGGTAGTCTCTGATCGCCTCTAGAGGCAGGCAAGCTACTGCAGTTGCAATATGCAGGGCGCGTTTGCGTCGCAGACGATGTGTTGCAACCGAGGTTGTACGTTCTGTCGAGGAAGCCATCGTTTTGCCCTTTTGCCTGCTCAGAAGGTACGTACACGGCCGTGTTAGTCGCCGATATCTGCACTATATCAGCTTTCACGATTGTGTGCACAGGACACAGGGCATTCACTAAGAAACAGTACGCTGGCCGGTCGGTCCAGCGTGGGCCCTGATCTTTGGACACGGTGCTACTGCTGTAGACTAACTTCAGTACAGCGGTTCGTGCGTTTCTTATTTCACATTTCTCGGAATCCCACCCTGGATTTCTCGTTGTTCTTAGATGTGTGCAGCTGTGAGTCGGCAGAGATACCACAAGCTATTAATACTATTAATATTAATACGAGTCAATCGGGACTGCTGTAGGTGCCGGTAGCCAACTAACTGGCTGCTGTAGTCGGCGATTCGGGTGGCGAAGCCAGCTATGATAGCCCATGGACAGCCGACTTTTGGGACTGCGGTCCCGTTTCGTGGACGAACTAATAATACCTGTATTGCACTGCCCACCAAAACAAGTTGATATTGCCGAACCTCCCGACATGAAATAAAACTAGAACCAACTCTGCCCCCATTTTTTTCCTGTAGGACATTTGCTATTCTGCCTGAGCTCCGAACGTTTCCATCGATCCATACTTTGGCAGGGCGGATAGGAGCTCCTTGGTGCACTTCCGTGAGTGTGCCCAAAGCGACAACACTTTTCGCGTCTTCCTTCGAGGCGGACCTTGTCGCTAAAGTCTGAAAATATGGCTCCAGGCGCTCGATTTTTTTGTTTCTATCACTCAAGTCGAGGGATTTTTTTCTTTCGGTGAAGCAAGAAGGAGAAACGCAGAAGCTACTCACAATATGCTGTACCTGGTACACGATTCGGATCGCGTGCTCTCGCTTCCGCCAGTAGAAACATGCTAAAGAAGTCCGTTTTCTGTCCCGATGCCCAGGCAGACAAGACAGACAACACATAGTGTGCTTGCCTCAATATTGTAGACTGGCTGTGCTCTTGGAAAGAGCGGCGAGAGAACTACGGACCAATTTTTCTACCATCTCTAGGTATAAGTGAGTCTGCACAGCAGTACTGTAGCTCCTCCTGCGTTCCTCTTGCTCGTTCTACCGCAGAAAGAAACGCACTTGACCACAGCAGTACGAGAAAGCTGAAGTTCGAGTTTCTGGAACCACATTTCAAAGCTTCAGCGACGAGGTCCGCCCCGAAAAAGAGCACGGAAAGTGCTGTCGCTTTGGTACACTCACGGGAGTGCAACAAGGAGCTCATATCGGCCTTGCTATGTCATGGCGCAATGGGAAAGTTCGGGGCTGGGGCAGAATCACGAAATGTCAATTAGCGGAAAAAAACGGAGGCAGACGTAGTTCCAGTTTTTATAGCGAGTTTAGTTTGTTATGAAGTATTTTGTCGGCAGTGCAACACAGGCGAATCGCTGTCCCCGGCCTCGCCCAACAACAAAAGAATGTACCCCGCATTCAACGATCCTTCCCCCGAGGACGATGGAAACCCAAGAAGTCGAATGATCGAAAATCGGCACCTTTCACGGAACGAGGGACTATTGGCCCGACTAATATCGGCGACTCAAGGGGGCGCATAGGCGTTTCGGCAGCATATACATACGACTTGGAATTAGAGTTAAGGATTCGCAACCATGATCCGTATTTCGTGGTCGTAGAATAATTGACGCGAATTTACGATAATCCTGGGCTTTTTAACCTATTCTTTCACCTTCTTGGGCCCAATAACTTAGTATTAATATTATACCCATCATGGGAACGTAGTTCTGCGCCAGGCGGTGTATTCAACGACGACTGCCTTAAAGACATATCATGCGCCTGGAGAACGGCAATCTCGTAGTGAAGGCCATTTTTTTATCGATTATGTAGCCAATGTGCTATGCTCCCTTGCTTGAAGTGAAGCATTCTAGCGTTTTTGCGATATTTACGTTCTTCTCGCAACGTCGAATGCATGAAAACACCTCGTGAGTCGTTTCTCGCTGCCTACGACTGCCGTCTGGCGCACCCGACGACCTTACACACCCCATCAGAAGCATCTCTCAGTTTCGCCGGCTGCAGTTTCCTTTGAAGAGCTGTAGCCGTCCGCAGGTGAAGGGCAAACGTTTAGTTGGGGATGGTTTTCTGTCTCATGTTGTGCACCCTAATTTTTGATAATTTTGACCACTGCGTGCAGTACCTCTTAGTCAAGGTGTAGGCCTCTGTTGAAAACCTTCGGCAGATTTAATCTCGAGATTAATCCAAACTGATTTGATGAGCCTGTAAAAAGTCACCGTGGCTCCCCGGTGGGGGCACGAACCAGCCGGAATTTTAAACAAAGGGTGTGGAGATAGCGGTGTGTTTTTTTTTATGTCCCGATAGAACATCCAGAGATTAAAGTTACCGGAAACCCGGGAATTGGGGGATGCTTGGGTGCCAGCGTGCCTTTAAGTCGTGCCTACTCAATGCTCTTAACATTTACAGCACTACAGCAGCACCTTACGCGCAGGATCGGACGATGTACCCACCAAGCTATGGAATGTCCAGGTAGTGGTGGCCGTAACACTATCACCAAGAGAGCAAGCAGTGTCCTGAGCTTTCACACGCCGGGAAGAACCCCGATATACGGCAGATATATACCTTTTGCGATGGTCTGTCATAGCTCATGTTGCCGGCTTGATACCGTACAAGCTGCGTGATCTAGCCTATGTTCAGTGGATTGGGTAGACAGACCCTGCACTGCAACTCGAAACCCTAGGGCTAAAACCTATATCATCCACAGCAGTAACCGAATTGCTTGGTCAACTTTTTTCTCACCTCGTTTTCTGCCCCCCCGCCCCCCCCTCCCCTCCCCCCGCCGCCTCCCGTCCCGTGTTCCCCTTCCCTCCTATATCCACCGGCTCCGGAACCCAATACACGATGATTCCGTCCGCTGCGTTTTTTGCCTACCGGAATGAATCCGAATGGACCGAATGGACCGAATGTGGACCAAATCTAACTGGAACTCGCAATGGACCGAACCGGAATGGAAACATCCACTTGGGCCGGAATGGAATCGGATTCGAATGGGCCGAATCCAAATGGAAACCGATATGGACCGAATCGGAATGAAAATATCAACGTGGGCTGGAATGGAATCTGAACCCTAATGGACCGATTGCACGGATCCCAAATCGAAACCCAAATGGGCTGAACCGGGCTGGGGTTCTCCATGGGCTGAATCGGAATGTGATTCCGAATGAAATACGAACGGTCGTTCGAATGGGAATCGGAATCTGACCTCGGGTGAAGAGCGCAATGGCGCCAAGCGGTGAGAATTCCACCACTTTGTATGATGGTAAAGGCATCGCTAAGAAATCGCTGCCAAGCGGTGAGAATTCCACCACTTTGTATGATGGTATAGGCATCGCTAAGAAATCGCTCACCAGGATATTTGTATCTGTCGAGTTGTGTGCTTTGATGAAAGGCATCACACGCCGCGCATATTATTTACAGATAGATCATCTACAGATAGATCACGATATATCTAGCTACATATTATGTAGATCCTAACCTACTGTTGTGAGATGTTGCGCAGGACCTGTGCAGTACAGGTAGATCACACCCAGGAAGCATGCCCTGCTGTAGTTCATGCAGGTTTTTCGGCTCCTACCCGGCGACACATGAGCTAGATCATACAGATCATACAGATCAGGGATATATCTGCCCTGCAATATTTACAGTAGGTCATGAAATAGAAATAGATAATCTGTCCGCGGTGTGGAAGGCTGCGATACACAGCATCACCCCTTGTGATAAGATAGGTTTACCGTATAATACTATCAGACTATCCCCCGGGTGTGATGAGATAACACGCCCCCTTGGGTGATTTTTGAGAGCATGATCAGGCCGTTTTTGTCCAAAACGAGAAGCTCAAACGACCGAAATGCGGGCGTTGGGAAGATCTCGTCGATATTTTTTTATAAGCATGGACGTATCGCTTTTCGTTTCCACTTTCGCCTTCGTGCCGAGGAAAACATTTTCGAATTGTGTCCCAGGGTGTGTGCTATTTTTTCACACGTGTTGTAAGGTAACTTGATAATAGTATCGGGATGTGTGCTATCTCCTTATTTTACCACACGGGTAATATCACGGGTGATAGTGTTGTACAGTGAACAGTTGACGAAAAAAACAACCTAAACCATCAGTATGCCGCCATCCGGCTTTGCTGGTTGGGGTGCGGGTCACTATATTATCCTAATACCTACGGTACCTGGTATGTCACAATCATTCATATGGGGAGATAGGATAGGTGTTTGGTTTTGGGTGTACTGCTGCTGCTGAACAGCAGTAGTTCGGGTAGTTCTTGCGTGCGACACAGCTGTTGCGAGCCTTGTTAGCCCTTTTAGAATTACAGTTTCGTGTACGAGGCAAACCGATCAAGTTTGAAAGTTTGAAGTTTGAAGTGCTAACTACTATGTTCCCGAAACGGGGCTGCGGTACTGGCAGAGTTAAAGACGTTTGTCAGATGCATGCCACGCCATGATAGCGGTACATATGTGTGTGTAACACCTATTTTTGCTCATTGAGGCTCCTCACTTGAGCGACTCAACACTGTTAGTGAGTCATTCCTAGTAATAATGTGTTGAAAAGTCGTTGCTAACTCATTGCGAAGTCGCCACTACAGTAAGTCATTCACCAAGTCAGTACTACAGCCGTAAGCCATCGCGAAGTCACGACAGCAGTACAACGCAATTGCTACTTATACGTCTACAGCAAGTCACCCGGAGACCTGACCTTGCAAATAATAGCAGTGCAATGGTTGATGAGCACTGCCATCGATGGCCTTCAATAGTCATACATCCGAAGGCGGTGAAACATCGAAGTATTACAAAAGTTCCAGCGGTATTGAGCAATTCATTTTTTTTCTAGAAGCCCTGCCAGCCGGAAATAGGGCGGCTTGAAAGTGCTCTGGTACTGATTATCCTGGTTATTCTGGTTGTACTAGTTATACTGGTTGTACTGGTTGTACTGGTTATACTGTATACGAGTTATACTGGTGGTAATGGTTGTACTGGTTGTACTGGTTGCAGTGGTTGTAATCGTTGCAGTCGTTGTACTGGTTATACTGGTTATACGAGTTATACTGGTGGTAATGGTTGTAATAGTTGTACTGGGTATACTGATGATACTGGTTATATTGGGAACCCTATCGTGGCACGCCCCCGGCGCAGCAGCTGCGCCACTGGGTGTGTGCGGCTTGACGGCTGGTGTTGGTCGCTCATGATGGCATTTTTGCCGTATCTTATTTTGGTCAAAATAAAAAAATAAGCATTCCTTGTGTGGAGGCGCTGCGACACACTGGTACCTACCGGTTCGATCGGCGGTCAGCGCTTGCTTCAGGCAACTTGGAAAGGTGTCTCTGTCTTGTTGGCGCCTTCAAAATTCGAAAAGCTTTGAAATCTCGCATTCGCTGAATTCAATATTTAGTCAAGTACCCTATTACGGGGGACCATAGTTAATAGGACCAAATATTGTTACTAAAAATAGGGAAATATATAGGATTTGGTGTGCACACCAGGTCCTATTAACTATGCCCCCCTGTAATAGGGTCTACAACATGAAATAACGACACTCCACCTCTTTTCGACTCGCAGACATTGTGTTGGGGGAGGGGGGCTTACTGATTTGCTGGTTGTCTGCGTCATTGGACCATTGATCACGCATCGCTTTCGAGACGGAGCGCCTTTCTTCTTCTAGCATTACGGAGGGCCGTAGTTAATAGAACCAAATCTTGCTAGTAAACATCGGTAAATATATAGGTTTTAGTGTGTGCCATAGGTCCTATTAACTATGGTCCCCTGTAATAGAGGCTCCTCTAACTTTTGGATGCTCGTTGCGTTGTTTACATACACTGCATGGCATTTTTTGGCCTATCTTATACGCTGCCTGTTTCGCCGGTTGTGGCCACCGTTTAATCTAGGATAGCGATCGTTTTCTCGCTGCCATCGAGTGTGCCAAACTCCTCCATGTCACACTCTCCTATTCCCCTCATCTCTTGTATCACATCTCGTACCTCCTTGCGCATTTCACAATCTGGTAACATGTGAGTTCTACTCTATTGCTTTGCCACGCGGGCACATCTGTGCATCTACTTCCTCCTTTTCCCGGCTACTGGTTTACTTCTTTCTTCTTTCTGGCAGGTCCAGCTCACCTACACGAAATGGCAATTTCAGCGTTTTCGCAACGCCCAGTGGGTCGTGCAAATATGTTTTCATTCCCATCCTTTCTCATAATATCCCGTGTATCTTTCAAGTTTTTAACCCGATTTCACCTTGTTTCTTAGCGCTAGCCTTTTCCTTCTTTCCATCTTTTCTTCTACTTCTGCCTTGTACCTCCCAGACTTCTGTGCGGACATCATCTCTTGTCGGTTTCCTTCCCCGCTTTCTCAACTACGCTATCCCACCCTTTTCCAGCTCGCCATTTTGTTGCTTTCTCCCATACAGCTCCATCAAACTATGGCTAGCAACCTCCTGATCGGGACGTTCCTTGCTTTGTGTTGCCTTTTCAACTTTCCATTCCTCTCCGTATTTGTCTCGAGTGGGTACAATCCCAGTGCTCTTAATACTGTTGCTTTCAACTGTGCTAAAAACTTCGCGTTCCCTTCTGGTACGTCTCCTGCATATTCTAGCTTTGGTGCTATCGCATTCATCAGTATACATCTCTTGATCCTTGTGTCAAGATACGAGTCTGCTACAGTAGGATCGCATCCATCTTGCCTACTGTTGTACGTGTGTTTTACCCTCTCCTCTTACTTTTGCTATGTGTGTATCCCACGAGCAAGGGGGTGCACTTAGTATCATATGTGGCCGTAGTGGTATGACCGTAGACCCTCACATCCCGACACACTGCCGGGACGGAGCACGTCGATTTTCCACCGACCAGGCAGGCGTTGACCACACCTCGCGAGAAGCGAAATGCGACGTGTTCGGCGAGTCGAGTCGTGCTCATCTGTTGCTTGCCTCAGTCATTTTACCAGCGACCACGGCTCCCTTTCGAGACGGAGCTGGCCTTGGTTATTTCACCAGTGACCACGCGTCTCTCTCGAGACGGAGCACCGCCGTTGCTGTTCGGGGCGAAAAGGTGTATTGTATCGTACGACCACCCTGAATGTTAGGCTGACTCTCACCCTTGCCCCTGCTTTGACCTTAACCTTCGCCTCGCCCGTTCGACGTGTGTCCCGCAGGGATAGCTGCAAAGGTTTCTGAAGCTCCCCTCTTGAGGAACGCTTCGTATATTATTGATGGTGCTATTAGTATCCCCAGCAATATTGGTACTACATAGTATTTCGTATTACTATCATTTATACCGAATAGTAGTGCTATCATATCATAGTATTACTAGTACTGT
>JBBMHQ010037556.1:0-16832 GCA_037834295.1 Postelsia palmaeformis
CCGGCGGCTCCTGCGGAGGGCTGATATAATGTCTTCACCTTGTGGGTGGGAGCAGGGTGCCAAATGGGATCAGATCCGGATGAGATAAGGTCCGGGTGGGATCAGGTCCGGGTTGGAGCAGGGTGCGAAGGGGGAGCAGGGTGTTACCGTGCTCCCACCCGGACCTGATACCACCCGGATCTGATCCCATTTAGCACCCTGCTCCCACCCACAAGGTGCAGAAATATAATCAGCTCTCCGCAGGAGCCACCGGAGGCCGTGAGCGCGAAGCGCGAACCGTAAATCGAGAGCGCGAAGCGGGATCAGGGTTCTTGGTACACTGCGAGTACACCGTAAAACTTATATCAGGTATAAAATAACTTGGGTGTGCGATACATTTCCACCCAGCCGGGTGCACGGATTTTGTTTGCCAGCAGTAGTACTGGGTGTAGTACGACTAGTAGTGGTATGAATGATTTTGAAGCCGGGCGACGTTCCAGATAAAGGTACCTTGTTGGATACTTTAAGTTCACAAAAATATAACTTTTTGTCCCCCCGAATTCAGAAAAAAAACAAGTTTGGATACCAGAGTAGGTGCCATCAAAATCTCCACTGAAGCAAAAGAGAGGGAAATTAGTTATTGTGTGTTGTTCGATTTAACCCCCCCCCCCGCTATTCCTCGATAGGATTCAAAGGCAGATTTTCCCGAACTTCTATTCGAATCAAATCTTCTTCTTTCCTATTCGATTATAATCATGAAAAAAAAACCCTCTAGATAATTAGTACCCGGAGTATATTTTACCTCTGGTACTATTTTTTATAGTACGACCGTGAGTACTCAGTATATAGTAGTGATTACTTTGTAACCGTCGTGCGTACAAGCGCAATAATGCATGTCAAGAACCCCGCCGCGGACCGCAGGCTGTGTGCTGCGATGCCGATTGTTATGGGACCTCAGAAAAAGCTGTTATTGCCAAAAAAAAGCCCCGACAACATAGCCAATGGAAGCACGTCTGCCGCCGTTTTTCGTACAAAGACTACTATTATTCGTTTTCTGCCCTAAACCTCCGAGCGTTTCCATCGAGCCAAAATTTGGCAGGCCGTATATGAGCTCCTTGGTGCACTCCCGTGAGTGTGCCAAAGCGACAGCACTTTTCGTGTCGTCGTGCTATCGGTACGGTACTGCTGTTAAAGTGTACTGGCATACCACTATGTCCCGTAATATAGTAACCGTATTTTACTATGAGGCGCGCGAGCGCGAAGCTTGTTCGTGGTTCCAAGGAGGAAAAGCAGACGTTCAGTCTGAGAGCCAAGGTGCCATCTGCGTCGGTGCCGACTGGTCTCTCTCCACACTCGCACCAACTGCAACTGCAATTTCACAAAAAAAATACAAGCAAACTGAGAACAGCGCTCGAACGCTTTTCTTCGAGGGCAGTAACAATATGGTATGGTATGACATTATAAAATATGATGTGAGACGAGATGATACTTCGCACCAGGTACCAGGTATGATATTAGAGCGTACGAGATGATACCATGATATCATACCTGGCATGTACTCCGTATGGTATGAGACGATATCATGTACCAGGTAGTATAATACGCATAACTATGGCAATATCATTCTTCGTATTCTGTAATATGATTTACCTGGCATATGAAAATATTACGTGATGCATGATACCAGGTATCCATATATCGTCATATGTTATATACGACCTGGTAATATATTAGAGTATACGATATGAAAAGGATACGATGTGAGATAATACGGAATGCCATGCTATAAGATGGCATGGTATGATGCTTACCCGCCAACCCCAACGCCGGCGGTGTTCCGTGATCACCAGCTACTACGTCATCCCGTCATTCTTCCACTGCCTGCTCACCTTGAAGGAGGCCGGAGCCGACTTCGGCGTGGTTTTCCGAACGTTCGGCAGCGACGTCGAGGGAGTTTCTAGAGAATACAACGCCTTCTGTGAGGGGAAGCATCCGCTATTTCCCGGGGTGAATATGGATGGCAGGTGAGTGTATCACGCTTTTATACTCACTCTCTGCCTACGAGTTGCCTTGCGTGCCCCAATTGACGCTTGGTGGTGCAGTAAAGCTATGATTGCGAGCGAATACGATTTTCTAGTTCTAAAAATCGCCAAAGATATATCGTTTTCTTCGAGCTGGCCCGAGCCGGTTTTATTCCCAAGGGTCCACGACCGCTGACCGAGATTCAGCTAGTCGACTATCAAAATTGTCTAACTCAACCAACGCACGTGAGTTGACGACCGTTCCAAATACCCTGCTGCGCGAGAGTCTCCATCGATACTAATATTATCTTGCGAAAACGCCTGCCAGTACAGAACCTTTGGAAAGGGAGACAGCGCGCGCTGAAGTCCTGGCCGGCACAACCTTCGTAGTCACGCCCCACCAGCTGGTGTCACCTACTGCTGTACCGGCGGAAAGTTTAACTTGCAGTAGGTTCGTCGTATTAACGCACTAGTTCGTGATCGCGCTCGACCTAGGCTAGCGGAAATGTTTAGAACTACTCTTCTTTAACGTATTGGAATATCCCAGTACGATTTGCCTCTATAGATGGGTAAGCCGTCGGAAGAACCCTACCTTTTTCGTTCGGTGTGTGAGGCGCCACCGGAACGGAGCGATAGACGTTTTATCAGCACGCACGTACCACTTTCGAGCCAGCTGTAGAGCCGTGCTATGGCAGCGAAAGTACCTCTTCTCGTCTCGAGTTTTTCGCGTGGGGAGGTATACCATTTTCGTCTCACATTTTTCACACGAGGAGGTGTGTATCACAACCTCACCCAATAGCAGCTCCTAACGAACATTTCGGGTAGTTCTTCAGTGCGGGGTGCAGGAGCTCTCCTTAACAAGGAAATCTCGGGCCCAAAAGTGCCTCCTCTACCGCACTGTAATGGTGAACTGTTGTGGTAAGGCTACCGCACTGTAATGGTGAACTGTAGTGGTAGGACTCTTTAATCGCATGCTACCGCGCTGTACTGGCGTGCTTCTGGGGCGGTGGTAGCGGTGATAGCGTGAACTCCTGTTGAACCCTTGTACCACCTGCTCATAATGGTCCACCACATGTTCTCCTAAACTTGCCGATACCTGCGGCCCCGTGGTTTCGTTTCCCTTCGTCTCGTGCGGTCATCTAATATGTGTTTCATTAGCGACGGGTGCGGGGACTACCGCGTCCACTTGGAGCACAGCGAAAATGGCAGCTCCAACGTTGGAGCGTTCTACCGTGACGAGAAAGGCGTTGCCCTGGCCATGGGAACCCTCGAACATCCTCAGAGCAGAGCACAGATCAGGCGAGGGTAAAGGTTTGAAAGCTCGCCCGAGAGTGGTGTGAAGCATCTATTCCCTTTTATCAGCTTTCTTGATTCTCTCGCTGTGAACAGCGGCCGCGTGTGTGGGACTGGGGGGAAAGTGTGGGATGATATAGCAGACACAGGGGGCATGGTGGTAGTAGCGGTGTGGTGATGGTGGTGTTGGTGCTGGCGTTGGTGCTGGCGGTGGTCATTGTGGTGGCGATGGGGCGGAAGGTTCCGTGCGCGGGGTAAGAGCTGCGAAGTATAGCAGATATTTAGCAGGAGCAGGCCACCGGTCGCGGCTCAGATCAACTTAATATTCGCCATGAAGACGTACTTGTTAACCAGGGGCGTCTATTAATAGAGGCAGAAGACAAGCAACCTGAGCTCTGGAACCCTCGGGGCATAACAATACGTTTTTAGGATTCATTTATTTCCTGATTCGACGCCGAAACGGCACGGCACCATGTATTCCCACGCCAAGGGAACCGAAAGCCCTGGAACTCTACACAAGCGACAGCGGAATTATTAAGCGGTGTTTTTCTACACTCCGCAGTACAACCTGTGCACTTGCTGTACCACTTTCATGCCAGGTATTAATAGATGTCTCACCATGCTTGGCTGGACAACCAGTATGCTGGGTGTGCCGGTTTCCGATCTTGACTCCCGGAGGATACCATTGATTTTTTTCATGTCAGGTTGATCGAGGAAGAGGGTCGCGTCGTGTGCACGTCAATGGATCGTATCCACGATGCCATCTGCGAAGTGGTAGGGCCCTTAACGCCTTCTCCGGCAGAGGCGCCCGCAAATGAAGGCCCGGCACTCGCGCTTGCAGCGGCAGCGGCAAAAGCTCGGTCAGCACTTCAAGAGTGGCGAGATGGCATGGTGCATCGACGGTGCCTGGCCTTGCGAGACTACTACCCTTTTTGGCGCCAGAGCCTGGAGGAGGCGGAAACAGGGAAGCTGCTGCCCGTGGACCTGTCCGAAAACCCGAAGGTCGGTAGGTGCTGGTCGCCCTCCCAGGTTTTGCGAGAGCTATCCACACACTGGACAAATCATCTACAGATCATGATCTATCTATCTACAGGTAGATCATCTAGGTCCTACATGACCTGTCATTGTGATATCTCGTCCGGGATCCGCATAGTTATACACCCAACTCGAGAAACATGTGCTGTATCATGCAGACTATACAGCCCCCACCCGGCAACATGAGCTAGCTCATACAGATCATACAGATCACAAAGATCATACATATCAGAAATGTATCTACACATCTGCCCGGAAAGGTCTTGGTCATGAACTGTGGGGATCGAGGATCTGCCCGAGGTATGAATGTATGTATCCAGTCGAAGAGACTCGCCACCGTAGAATGATACGAACTAAAAAGAGCGTACCTGCGTACATGTTCTCAGTTTCCTATCATTGGTGACCTCTATATATAGATGTTACGCAGCCCTATAAACAATGAACATTATCGGCCACAGGCTAGGTGTATATTGATAGTCTAGCAGATACAACGGCCACTCCGCAGGTATGTTGCTTCGTTGTAACCTTTACTTCGTTGGTGGGCTGTTCGGCGAGGCAACGTAAAACACAAGTGAGATGGCGAATATATTGCGTTGTTCAATAACCTCAAATTCAGGAACTCCCGGCAGTCTGGACGTACATGTACCGTCTTCTACCGTAGCTACCGTAGCTACCGTATCTACCGTTGCTGCCGTTGCTCCCTTGGCACGGCTTCAAACCCACGGCGATTTGAGCGTCCGCACCGTTCGCAAGGAGGTGGTGCAATTCCGATTACCGAAGAGTGTATTCCTTACAGTTGATGATACGGCTTTGAACCGAAACAATAGGACGGTTCGGAATAGCTAGTTTAGACAAAAATGTCCTCAAATTTGCGTGCAGAGTGGTAGAGGAGTAAGCTGCTACCAGCCTGGTCCGAAATATAAACCTGATTTGGACGTATATGCTAGTATCTTGGCGAAAAGCCAAATATTCGAGTTTTTGTTTTTTAACTGGTTTGCCCATTGAACCGGTGCACTAAAGCAACGCAAACCACTTCCAGAATAACAAAACAGTAACCTTCGTATGATCTCACGAAGCAAGGACACTCTGAGATCGCCTCATGTTTCCTGCCGGTAAAGGTCTTTCGTTTTCTTGTTTTGTTTCACATCGGATTTGAAACTTTCTCCCCGACCTAATATGCCAATAAAAAAGTGGTCGTGAAAACACTGCGACCACCACCGGTCTTTTCTTTTTTCTATTTGTTTCAAGTTATTCCCCGGTGAAGCGAGTTATAGGTAACCCAATGATTTTTCAGAGCGCGGTCAACACGTATGCTGTTCTGTCGATTGCGAGGCCTAATTTTATTTTGGGGAAATCTGAAAACCAATCTAGTTTTTTTTCAACTTTTTTATTCGAAAAAAGAAACTTGAATTTTCTCAAAACAAAATTAGGCCTCGCAATCGACAGAACGGCATATGTGTTGACCGCGCTCTGAAAAATCATTGGGTTACCTATAACTCGCTTTACCGGGGTAAAACTTGAAACATTTATAAAAAAGAAAAGACCAGTGGTGGTCGCAGTTATTCCACCACTTTTTTATTGGCATATTAGGTCGGGGAGAAAGTTTCAAATCCGATGTGAAAAAAAACAAGAAAACGCAACCGAAGGACATTTACCGGCAGAAAACAGGAGGCGAGCTCAGAGTGTCCTTGCTTCGTGAGACCATACGAAGGTTACTATTTCGTTACTCTGGAAGGGTTTTGAGTTGTTTTAGTGCACCGGTTCATGGGAAAGACAGTAAAAAAACAAAAACTCGGTTATTTGGTTTTTCGCCAAGATACTAGCATATACGTCCTAATCAGGTTTATATTTCGGGACAGACTGGTATGGTGTTTCCGACGGCCTATGATTTAGTTAGTTTATTTGGCGATTAACAAAAAGGGGTACACCCCCCCTATATCGTTACAAAAAGAGGGACATCGGTTTTCGCCGCCGGCAAGGTTATCGCTACAGAGGTGGTCGGCAACACCAATCTCACGGCCCAGCGCATGCACGGTATACTCATAGTCATATATTAACCACCACTGCTGTGACCGAACAGCCCAACAGCTAACGGCCTGGTACAACAGGACCTTCCTCTCCTCTACGCTATGCACGTAAGTACCTGATATACGCGTATACGTATACGGCGGTACTATTGTACCGGTACTACTACGTATACGTACAGCAGCTGTACTATCCTTTGGTACGTGTTAACGTGTGCCAGGTAGACGCATGATATGTTCCATATGTATGTGCCCTGGTTCACTTTTTTCTTGTTTGAGGAGTAGGCTTGGGCTTCGATTACTATGATGTGTACTAATATAAGTACTCGTATTAATTGCTGTACGCATTGTTTCGTTTATTTTTGTTTGTGTGAGGTATTTTCTCCCTATTTTCTTTCACTTCAGAGTTATTGCGGCTTGGCCTGCAAACCTCTGAGTACATTTTTGCCAATGGCATCAACAGCACCAAGTAGTTTTAATAGTAGAGCATGCATGCACAGCCAGTAATATACCAGTAATATACGACACATCTCAAAACCGACACATGTCCACAACAGCCAGCACTGCGCAACATCTCAAAACCTATCTCGATAATGGCATGAAATATTGACGAATAGGGACAAACAACAAAAATATAAAAAATGCTTCTTTGTGTCATATCGTACCATACGTACATACGACCTGTCGACACAGAGAAGGAAGTGATCTGCGGGCACAGTTCCAGTTTTATCCGGTCTAAAATATGGCTCAGCAGTATGCTCGTGTGTATACATCATACGACGTACCTCAACGATAACCTCGTAATAACGCAGGATGGTTATGTCTTCTCAGCTCTTCCTTGCTCATTTCCCACGAATTTTTATTTTCGCCGGTTGTTGGTACTCGTAACCCAGACCCAGTTTACATACATATCAGGCTCTTCTTCCCCCCCCCCTCCCCACCCCACTCGGTGACCTGATTTTTTATCCCTCACGGAACTCACTTAATCTCTTCTTCCCCCCCCCCTCCCCACTACGTTCGGTGCCCTGGTTTTTTATCCCGAGAGGACTTCATTCAGTCCCTTCTTCCATCGTCGATTTTTGCCTGTGGCTCATGTTTTCTTGTCTGTCGGCAAACGTGTACGTACGTATGATATAACAATATACAGAATATTATTAATAGTGTAGTATGTACACAATCTAAATGAGATTTGAGTGGCACAGGACTTTCTCTGCAGGCAGTACTCACGGAATCATTTGAGAGATATACGTACATCACGTATGCTGACATGCTGACCACGTTTGCCTGGATATGGCTCGTTGGTCGTTTCGACGTTAGACGTTGTCTGTTGGGCGTGCCACAACAACCAGAACATGGAGTGGTCACTTACCCTAGGCCTTTTTGACACAGAAAGGGGGATACCTCTCTGCATATTGACAAAAAGGGGGACGTTACGAAAAAAGGGGGACTTTCCCGAACTAAGTAGATGAAAAGGGGGATACCCTCGCGTAGGCATAGCATAACGAAAAGGGGAATATGCTCACACACCCCTTTTGATCGCTCTCGTTCACCCGCTAAACATATGAAGAAAAAAAACGCTGGGGATGGTAGGGAGGTGCCATGTGAGTGTGGTAAACGCATCAGATTTTAATTTCGATTCGATTTGACTGAGTACATGGGCTTACCCGGCGACGGAAACCGATGTCCCCCTTTTTGTAACGACACAGGGGGGTATACCCCTTTTCGTAAAATCTCCTAGTTTATTTCTCGGTTTAATATCGCCGCGTGTCGGGCACACGCATGCCCAAGGCCTCATGAATGAAATAAAGCGGCAGTAATTTCTGGAGTTGGCAAGATTTGTTGGCTCGATATTGGCGCAAGAAAAAAGAAGCCCATTCATTTGTACTGAAAATAGTATCAGACACACCCTGTAGCACATGAGAACAGTGGTGAAAACGTGAGCCTTGCCAAAAAGGATGTTTTTAATGTGGTGCCGCGTATTGTACTGTACCTGGTGCGGCCTTTTGGCTTGTCATGTTGGCAACCGACTGCATTCACTCTGGATTCGGTGTCGCTTTGTATCAATCTGGCGAAGACTTGAGCGTTGATGCCGAGGTAGATGCAACCCCATCGCCTCGGCTGCCTCCCTCGCAGCGACGTGCCGACGTACTAGTATACCCGGTGCAGCATGAGGGAACGAATAAGAAACAACCTACTGCTGCAATACGTAAAATGGCTCACTTTTTAGAGAGCGCTACTAGTAAAAAAAAGGATTCATAGATCGTGGTCAGCGGCCAGCGCTACACAGCTCTCGACGGGTTCCGCCAATCGGTGCGATGTTTCCTGTTCATGCGCCATCTTGCTCGCTTCTCACAACTTCGCCGGGCGTGCTCGTGTCGTATCCCGAGGGGGCGTGCTATTTTTTATTTCATGTTTGCAAAAATAGTTGTTCCAATCCGAAGCACCCACTCGTACATACCTGGTATACTACATATACAAATCAGCCCGGGTCTCAATATTTCATTAGTTGGGTGGCCCAGTAGATAACTTTCTTTCCTTAGGACTTACAGGTCGACGTTTCAACCCCCGGAAAGGCAGGGGGGGGTTTCATGTGCCATTGTTCTTTCCGTTTGTGTTTTTAGAGCGTGCCGATGAGTTATGATGCTGATGCTGGCGCTGGTGCTGATGTTGATGTCCTTATTGGTGGCAGGTGTGGGCGATAATGTTCGACGACAACATCGGTAGGCCAGACAGCTCGGGCGGTGCTCACATCGTTGACGTTAGAGATGCCGCCACGGGAGAACCGGTGCCTTTCGAAGCAGCGCTGCGACGACACATTGTTCGAGCTGAACCTTTCCTAGCGCTTCTGGACGGAAAATCGGACTGTTCCACTTCGATGCTCGGATGTCCCAGTAACTACTTTTTGTTGGAGATCTTGGAAAGGTTGAAGGCGGGAGACGCCGGGGTGTCTACCCGTACATCCGCCTCAGAACCCTGACAAGATCGCCGGCGTCACTGTCATTGGCCAGGGGTACTTAATCTATTGGAGTTTCGGCCGAAAATGTCGTTTGTCGGTTTGCCGGCGAATACTACCTGACGACCTTATACTCTAGCGCCGCCAATGTACATTCAGGAGTATCTACCTTTCGATCTCTGTGACTGCTGCAGTCACTCTGTTGTGTGTTGCTGATACGGGTTTGGTTCTCGGCGAGATTCTACTCCTTTGGATCCCCTAGATGAAACGAAAACAGTGATGCGCTTGGCGTTTCCAAGCGTTTAGGATTAGCTTCAGCGCCGAGCGCCACGGATAGGATCGCGTTGCGCCCAAGCCGTACTCTGAGCCGTACTCTGCTTGCCTTTCACTCGGACACGATTTTACCCTGTCTCTCAATTACCAATGGCCACAATCCTGCAACTCCCGACTCCAGCGTGGCACTGTTTGCTTCATCAATGTACTCGTGTTGCCAAAAAGTAGCCTTCGGTCTCCTTGGTTCACCATGCGTTCAGGATGTTGTGCATGTTGCCTTGATCGTGTTCGAGCGGATGTTGTACTCACGATTATTGTTGTCGCGGGGTTTAGTCAAGGTACATAGGTACTGTACTACCAGGCAATGCGATAAAGTAATAACAACCGCAAGTAGTACGTGATGTCGCTTTTGCAGTGAACGGCCTAAGAGTGCAAAGCTGTTCGGCAATCCACCCCAGGATCTACAAAAACGATGTATTTTTTGTAAAACGCTCCTCAACTAATTTCAAGAGGGCGAATTTTTCTTACAGTAGTAGTAGTATAGTGCGCTTTCAAAGGAGGGAAGATTTCAAAAGTGTGTTTTACTGCGCTTGCTTTAGTGTGCGTTAACCCTCTTAGGGCTGCAGTCTCGTTCTGCGGACAAACTCCTCAAATTCCAAGTAATTCGTCCCCAAAACGGGACTGCGGTTGGAAAGGGGTGAATAAAAAGTACTTGCCAAAAAATTCCAACTCGGAATCCCGCCGAATGTGAAATCACGCCGCTGTGGCAGTTCCCTGTGCGCCCGCACCCACACGTGCATCGTCGAACACACGCACATCTGTAGTAGTTGTGCTGGACGTGACTTAAAACACGTTGAGATACGACAGGTATTGGGATTGTTGTGCTGTGGCTTCGACTATTATGTACCGTCAACTGGTGTAAAATCAACTATTACGGAGGACCAAATATAGTTAGAAAAAAAAGCTAAATATATAGGTTTTTGTGTGGGCCCCAGGTCCTATTAACTATGGCTCCCCGTAATAGTACGCCTTTTGTGGATTTTCTCAACTGGGGTACCGCTTTGTGGCATTTTTGCATATATGTGTACCGATTTACGGCGTTTTTTCAAATACTACCTTTTGTTGGTATGACGCTGTTGGAGTATTTTTGTTTTTTGTAAAAATATAAAGGGCAAATGCCAAAATCAGTTATACCTGATCCGTTTGAGCCAAAATCAGGTACATACTAAAACTAAGTGGGAAACGCACGCCACGAGCGGTGTTTTGTACATGAAAACAAAAAATGTACTATTGCGCCTAAAGCATTGAGAGTGCCACATGGCCTCTAAAATCTGACTTTTGTCTGTCTTCTGTAGGGTGTAGATAACACGGGCTCCACTTGGACCTGCAGAAAGTCACTATTATTAGCTTTAAATCTTCTGGATCGCCCTCGCGGAACCGCCTGCTCGGTACGAAATTATGTTGACGTATCAAACCTGAGACCACCTCGACGCGGGGGGTGGTGCATACAAAGACCATCATTGTGCTGTACAGAATGCTGTGATCATGCTGTGAAAAATAACAGAGTACACAGCACAGCAACTACGTACGATAATAGAATAACTAAAGCACTTCGCACAACCCAACGAAGAAAAAGTGAAACAGCGTACAGCCGTAGGCATGTACAAATAAATACCGTTTGTATTTTTACGCACGACGTACGAGTAGAGCTCATACGTAATACAGAAGAAGTTTAACCCTTGGACGGTAGACGCACATACGGATAGAAAAAACACAGTGTACGTATGGCCTCTCTGATTGGTTCAAAATTGGCCAAAATCAGTTAAAAGCTAGACAGTAGAAAAAAACGGTTGCACCTTGGCCTTTTCGTGCCAAAATCAGTTCCGATGTCAGCCTGGCTAATGGCAGGGCTCCTGGGGTGTGTTTTATTCTTGTTTTGAGAATGAAACTGATTTTGGCCGAAAAGTGGCCAGGTATACCTGATTTTGGCAAAAACCAAATTATGAAATACTTCAGCTGTGAGTTCGACTGATAAAATAGTTGATATTCAGCTATGCAAGCTGCGTAGCACGTTTTTATAAAATTATGCAATACTTGTACGTCAGCTGTGCGCCCGACTTTTTGTAGACAACCCTGTTAATAGGTGAACCTGGGAAAAATCCGGTACATACCTCATCAAATGTCTGCAACTGTTGCCGCCACGTCCTCATTATTTGCGATTCTCCTCGTTGTCGCGTGCTCTTCGGATGTACTCGGCAGCATTGGATGCGTCCTAATTAAACACGTACCTGGTATAATAGTGTACTCGTACAACAACCTCGTCGTCTCCACGCAATAACATTTTTTATTATTCTATTCGTGTGTGGCAATAATAGTCGGTCCAAGTACAGCAAAACACCGAGAGTTTCAAAACATCCGCAGCGTACGTCTGAGGTCATTTTCACTACAGTACCGAAGCGTGATTTGAGCGCTGGATCCAGGCTTGGCTCTCTCTCGGCCATCCACTCCCCCACAGAGGAGTTGGTTAGTTCACGGTATGGCTGATACGCAGGCTCTCGGCCGACCCCTCCACCTTTAGGTATACCGTAAAGAGAAAAGAGCATTGACTCCGCATAGGGGGCACGACCGTTTATCAGCGCTCGAATTTTCCAAAGCGTGAAGGCTTCTGATGATAGTACCCCGCAAGGAGTTTTTCGCAAATATCTGCTGGAAGGCCTTCCGAGGAAAGAATGTTCGACTTTATTGGCCCCCTCGCCGTTATCTTGAAAACTATCAGTCCGTGCGTAGCGCTCAAAAACCGTTCGCATCTCTGCGGGCGCTCACAAAAAGCTTTCCACGGCATGCAAGAGAGGTGAGCACTGCTTACCGCTAGTGTTTCCCACGGCAACGCAGCAGTTTCGCCGTGTTGGCGGCCGTTACATAGCCAACCAATACACACCTACCAATTTACGAGAGGCAAAAAATGCGCGCGTGCGTTCGGCACGATTTCACTCGGTCGGGGTCACCAAAATGAATTGAAACATAGTATAGTACACCGTCGAGATGGGAGACCCTCTCTTTTATCTTTAGCCCATACAGACGTTACAAAATTCGACTGGGTTGGTGCTCATAAGTAGTGGGCATCACCACGGAGGGGAGGCGGGGACAAGAGGCTCCAGAAGGGCGAACAACACGCACCACACCTTCGCCGAAAACTCTCGGACGCCCACGCCTACAGGCGCAGTAGATATTTACTGCCACACCATGGAAAAGAGGCAAGCTGTGTGGGCAGACTTCTCCTCGTACGACTACGAGTATACGGGGGAAAACGCAAATTTATTGGCCGCACTGATACCCCCCCCCAATTGGGACAGCCTCTGCTAGGTCGGCCCGAGCACCTGGAGCATCTATCTTCATTCAGCATCGAGCACCGCAGCTTGCGACGGTTACTTTTCCCATTTGTTTCACTACCAATCACACTACAGCAATGACCGCCCGGCTTGAAAAAAATTATCGGCGTTGCGGTGCTACCGCGAACCCACAACCTCGGTGCCTACGCGCCTAGTCTAGGCGCGGGAAGGCCACAATGGCAACTTTTGGTGGCATTCGCCCGCGTGGACGTGTCTATGCGACAGACGACGTCGGGCACGCCCGCCCAGAAGGGCTTCGCCAGATGGCTGAAAATTATGACCTGTCCTCAGACATGTCTACACGAAAGGCCGTGTATTTTCACCGAAAAAACGAGGCTCGCCGATGGTTGAGCCCATGCCAATAAACCACTAAACAACAAACAGCGCCTGCGGGTTGCACACGAAAATTGCATGCAGTCAGCAGCTAAGCAGATAGCCTCAACCCCCCCCCACCGCACCACCCCCTCCTCCTCCGACTCAACCCAACCAACAAATCCCTCTGGGAGGCTCAACAATGGACCGATCTAAGGGGGATACTCACACATTATCAACACCACAACGTGTGGATGGCAAATACGACGCTAAAGGCAGCCGTTGCCATTCAATACATATGACACAACACAAAAAGAATGTGGCTCTACACACATCATCTCCCTTCAGCAACAAACCTGTCTTTCTTCGGCAGACGTGGAGCACATTTCTTAACGGTGCCTTCCGCATATGCCTGCTATGAAAGATTGATAGCTTGGCTTAGAGATCACCGTGCAACCTCCCTGTTGTCATCCAAGGGTAGCACGATGCGGAAAAAGTTACGACAATCTGAGACCAAACAAAAACACGCCGCACACACCGCAGCACCCGACGACGCCGCCACCCGGCAACGCCCCTCGTGCTTGCTTGCGGCTTCCAATAACAAGACAAACGCTCTCACAAAAAAACATTCCTAATCAATAAAGGGCACAAAGAAACAGGTCTCGCGGATTGCGTCGCATTCATTCCCCTCCAGCTCCACCCTCGCCTCACCATCACCCCAACCCCACCCCACCCCTAGCAAATGCCCCTCTACCCGCAAGCACGAACAACAGTTCAATCGTCGAAGCGAAGGTTAACGCTGCGGCATGTGACGCCGCAACGCCGTAATATTACTTCGTATCCACAAAAAAAAAAAAGAGGCACGCTACGCTTGTACGCTTGCTCTCACGCCGCCACCCAAGGGCCTCCACCACCATTACTATAGATTAATTCTACTGGGATGGCCTTCGGCGGTCAAACGAAGAAGGCGAGTATAAGTCGGTCGTCAGTCCGGAATGGTTGACGCCAACGCAGCCTTTGACTTCCCCGATCGACTTGATCGTTCGGCTGAGTTGTTCGACTAAATCGTTCGACTGAGTCGCCTGACTTAGCCCTTCCACTGAGTCGTTCGACTTAGGCTTTCGGCCTAGTCCTTCGGCTTAGTAGGTGCTACCATCCAAGAGCTGGAATCGCCCCGGTCCCGTGATGGTCTGCGCCGGCTGAGCTGAGCGCTGAGAACAGTGTGTTGAAGAGTATCAACCATGTCAGAGTTATCATCGACAGCCCTGCCAATAAACGTGCGCTACTGTCATCCTGCGTTGTATCTGTCTGGAATACCACTATCTGGTCCAGCCCGTAGGATTCCATTTCTGAGTTGTCGAGTTTTTTGTTGTTTTTCGCTGAGACGATCACCGTCACGTAGTAGTCGCCCTCCTGTGACAGACGGAGGCAGCGGACACGCCAGTGAGCGATTGCGCGCGTGTGTCAGCGAGCGAGGAAGCACGCAAGCAAGCACGCAAAGCAGAGCAAGCCCAGCAAGACCGTCCACCAGTGAGTGACGAGCGACAAAACACAAACCACAGCGCAAAAATCGGCAGAGACAAGCAGCGCACACTGGGGTGTCGGTTGTTATCGGACCCCTATTGCGATTTTGGGAGGCGTCAATCCCTAATGGCAGCACAAGGCGTAGGGTGCCTGCAACGTCTGTCTACGAGTACCGCTGCCCCGTACGTGCGCTTTGAGGGAGCGGCTCTATAGACGTTGGCGACGCATCGGCAAAAATGGGCTCAAACCCTAATCCCGATCGACGGGGAAAACTCTGCGAAATATCTCGGAATGAGCATGTCTAGATATTTTCTCCAGTGTGGGCTATCAGATATGTTGTGCCAGCTGAGCCAAATCGCTGACACAAAACCTATTGGCTTCAGGGGTCGCTCGTGTTCTCTCTCTCCTTCTCTCTCTATCTCTCTCTCTCTCTCTCTCTTGGCCTCTCACACACCTCAGGCAATTCGAAGCTAAGAGCAATCCAGCTCTTGAAGGACTCCTTGTCGAAGTACACCTCGCCGGTCTCCTGCACTTGGCAGAGGCTTAGGCTCGATTCTCCCTCGATGTAGTCGTTCACGTACCCGGACACGGTGCAGCCGTACTCATCGCAGAAATTGTCGGCGTCGTTGAAGTACACGTTCACGGAAGTGCTGCAGGAGCAGCAATAGCAGTAGCAGCGGTCACCGTATTTCGGCAGTTGCTTTTAGATATATATGTGAATGTACCAGATTGGCTTTTTTCGCACGTCGGCATTTTTTTGTTTTCTGGCCTGGGGTATTTTCTCGTGCTCTCGGCGGCGGGACACGCAGGAGGCCCGCGTGTGCATACACACTGCTCAAGACTGGACCCCGCCCGAGGTCTGTGGCGCGTGCTCTAGAGGTTCAAAGTCGCGAAAACCAGCGATTAACGGCGGGATCTGTTTCAGGCGAGCCAGAGCCTGCGAAGACAATGCAAACCCATCATCCCAACGTTTTTATTCTCCACTGCTGTGTGGTAGCACTCGCTTCAAGCCTTATCCCCGTTCTTACAGCAGCCCAACGATGCTCTGCGCACACACAGCAGCTGCCACCAAAGCTGCCGCAGCATGCTGTGTGAGTGAACTCCGTGCTCTGCGAGAAGCCCGATTCTTATTGCAGGCAGAATTGTCTCGGCTCATTCTTATTGACCCGCATTGATCATCTGCCCATTCTTTGCTGTTTGCCTGCGCAGGGGTCCCGACGCTTCATGCTTCGACCAGGATGACCTGTACCAGCCGAACAATTACTTGAACCATCAGACGGTAGTGTGGGTTTCGACCCTTCCTGTGCTGGCCAGGAATACCTCCACGAGCCCAACACCCAGTTGTACAGCATTTTTGCCACAGCAAAGCGGGCTAGTGTGTGACATGACACAACAGCAGCAGCACTTCGGGGTCTTATTTTCGGTGGAAGCTATGAACTACGACGATTGTGCCTTTGTTCGTGTTTATATGTTCTGATTGTGCGTGTGTGCACATGTATATATCATCAGCCGGGCCCATTCCGGTGCGCACTTCCTCGGAATCTCAGAGGCAAACCGCGCAGTACAGCCGCTGTACAGCACATGCAGCAGCAGCCGTACAACACCAGCCAACCTCACGTCTGCCCGTATATTTCGAATACTAGATAGGAAAGCCTACGCTAGCCCTTCTCAACACTTGCTGCGCACACAGGGATATCAAGTCAACCACATCCCGAAGGAGAGTCTTGTATATATATTTTATATTTTCTTCTTCTGAAGGAATCGTAAAAATAAAGCTTGAAAAAACACCGTATAATTACTATTATAGGGTACAGTTACATACAGACACCTGAAACATGGCTCTACTTCCAACCGCTCAGTCTCAACAGGAGGCGTGCACTCCCGCAAAGGTGGCGTACACCACGCTTCCACATATGAAACCGTGTCGTACGTCAATAGCTAGTTGTGTACCAAACCAGGCACGTCCGGCGGGAGCGGGAGGGGGGGGGGGGGAGGGAAAGCCGTAACAAGACTTCTTTCCACCCCCAAA
>JBBMHQ010037667.1:0-16829 GCA_037834295.1 Postelsia palmaeformis
GGTCGGGATTTAAGTGCGCTGTAATGATAGTGTTCAACGGCATGACTGGTTGCCTGTTTTGAGGTTGATGCCCGCAAACGCCCTCTGGACAACTCGGCGCTGTTTACAGATTCCTGTTTGTGTGCCCAGACGTTTTGCCCCGAGGCGTTAGTTACAAAAGCTGTTTTCGTTACCAGCTCCGCGGAAATCGGATTACTACCACGCGTCTTCCCCGATATGTACGGGATGATGTGAGCTTAGCTTCATATCGAGGGATACATATAGGTGCATCTTTGAGGCAGGGTAAGGTAAGTTTCGAGATATGTTGTTTCCTCCTTCACCCGCTCACTGTGCAACGAAAGCGACTACAACAGCAGCAAAAGGGGCGGTGTATTCTGAGGCATGGAGTTTGTGATTTCGCTCTAGAAGTTCGTAGCTTCATCACAGAGTGCTGCAGGATTCTGTGTGATACTTTGTCTGTGTGTAAACGAAGGTGAACCGGTGCGATCTGGCCTCGGCAAAGCTAGGGCTGAAGGCGACGAGACAGGAGAACGATCGCCTGCTCGTTGGAGCCAGGAGGCAAGCGAGCCGGATACGCGACCTCGAGGTAGATCAAGTGCAGAGCACCGCTATGAAGCAGTGCTGCTGCAGGAGCAATCGGTAGCATACCGCCACAGTTGATGCGCTTGTGACGACCAAGCCCCAGGTTCGGTACTCTTTTGCGGATATGCCCACGGGGTCGGGATAGTGCGATTTACGCAACGTTGCAGGTTCTGCGACGTGCTGCTTACCGTCAGTGGTGCTTGCGCTCGCTTCGAGTGCAAAGCATGCGAAGGTTCTGGTTGTTTCAGTAAAAAAACACGCCTTCGTTCGTATCAAACTTCTGGACCGTACAATCGCAAGCAAAATCATTGCTGGTATCCTTCTCCTTTCATTCCCCGCGGTGTAACTTCACGTTCCTCTGTTTCTAGGCACGCTCTGAAGTGCTCGCTAGGAGGGTGGTACAACTGGAGGAAGAAGCGAACGTCGAAAGGGAAGAGAAGGTGTGGAACAGCCCGGTTGGTTCATCGTGCTATCGTAGCGTGCGGGTCGTGCTGTCAATGTTGGTAGTGCTACTATTCGGCACTCGCCACCTGTGCACACGCTGTAGAGCGCGGATTATTTTACGTGACGCCTGCTTCATGACCAGCGTCGAGCCCGAAAAAGTTATTGTCTCGACTTGACGTGCCATTCCCAAGAGGCAACATAGGGCACAAGACGACGGTGCTTTCCACCGATTTGACGGCTATGTTTTCCCCCCGAGATTACTCGCGACCGGGTTGTTCGCTACGTTCCAAGGACGGGATTTTACGCTCATTGGTAGGGGGTTGATTTAACGTTTGTTTTTCATTCGTTTCTCGTGTACTTCCTGGGTGGCATGGTGACGCCCGAAAGCAAAGAATACTGTTGAGCGACAGGACCGGCTGGAGTACAAACTCCCGCGTGAAATTAAACCCGAAAGGCACTTCACAAAGTCGTCGTCGCCTCATTTCGTACGCCCCACTCCATTCCCTATATTCACCATGTTCTCGATAAATATAACCGCTGCGATACCACCGTGCCAGGCGGCTATGCAGCAAGAAGCTCTTTACGCGATGACATCCGAGCGAAGAGCTAAGTCAGACATGGAGCACGAGGCGCTTCTGCGGCTCGAAGCGTCGAAGCGGGCTTCTTGCGCAGAGAGGGCAACAAAGGAAGCCCAGGAAGCAAAGGAAAGCGTCGAGCTGGAGGCCGAGTCCTTGCGAGCACAGGTACCGTATCTACACTATCCCATAGTGAACCCCCGGCGGAAATCGTACGAGTGCTTTTCTTGTGTGATGCCTCTGATTTTCGCGCACGTCCTTGCCGAAGAAGCTCATCGTTGACACTGATCGTTTCATACGCTCTGTGGTTGGCAGCTGGTAACGACAGCGGAGCTGCTTCAGGCCAAGGACTCGGCACGCGCCAGGCATCAGGGCAGTGTGGCGAGATACCAGAAGGTATGGGGCGGCTGCAGGTCGATATGACAATCCCCGCCTTTTGAGCTGAGGCTTAATCCATATTTGGGGGGGGGGACGCGGAGGCAAGCCGTTGACATTGCTTGGTTGTGGTCGATTGTGCTCTATATGATCTGATTGGCAGCTAGCTGCGCCGTTCGATTTTTCGGCGGTGGAAGCCTCCCTATAGTCGCTTTTATAGTGTTGACTCCGATGCCAGCAAGCTCGTGTTTTTATGTATTCTGTCCATGATTGTGAGTCGGATACTGCAAGCCTCTACATCTTGAAATACGTTCTTCGCTCTGCCACAGTCGCTCACTTTGGCTAGTTGTTCGCGTGAGGGGTCCTTCTTAGTGTTGGGAGGCTCTTTACGTACTGCTCGACTCGGTCCCTCGGATCCCGACTCCTCTTGGCGCCTTTTGTCCGCAGATGATTGACGCCCAGTCAGCTGCGCTACAAGCTGCTCGCGAGAAGCTTCTCGGCGAAAAAGTAAGTCGGCGGGATCGGCTGTGCGTTCAAATTTTAGAGGCTCCCGAATGAACATGCCCCCTCCTTTGCTCTGAATCAGACCATGTTTTACGTCTCCATCAGCACAGCTGTTATCGTGACTCGTGTTAGTGGTATCTCAAGGTGAATTATACTTACCGTAGTCTTGCCCGCGATCGCCATCCATTGGCTACTGTGCACAGAGCCCTTGTGCGACAAGCAAATTCAAGGTGTTGAAGACAGCCCCATACGATACGAAAACATCCCCCGTTTGAAAACGTTTGGACAGAGCACCAACCAGCAAGCGAGCCGGGCCATGGTTTACAAGGTTGTTATATCCGGCATGCCGGGGCGCCCCTCCCACGTGAAATGTTTATTTTCTTAGCGAACCTGTCAAGTATCCCGTCCAACAGGCGCCCGATTTTGTGAATGTATCAGAGGGTCAATGCATCTATATATGCACGGCGACTGTCCCTCCAGACCCGCAGGCAGGAATCCGAGAGACAGGCCCGGCTCAGACACATCGCCGCCATTGACAACAAGTCTCGGGTCGATTGTTCCAGAAGAGCACCACCCGTGAGCCATGCAACGGAAGAGAAGCACGCACGGCGTCTCGCTCCAGCGCGAAAGACTGCAACCAACCGTGTGGCGTGGGCATGAAAATGGCTCTGAATGGGAAGGGGGCGTAGAAGCCGCGTTTTCACTGCAGAACCGTAGTACGATAGGGTCTGATCGTTTGAGCGCAAAACATGCCCCACTGACTGGAGATCCCCGGCCGTTTCAATTGAGAAGCTATCCAAATATATTTCGATAATTTTAAATTAGTACGTGAGCATGATTCCTGAGATGCCTCGGATAGCCCATGGAGATCGTGTATCGAGCTTTTACGTATTGCATATATTTTTTCTCTCGGTATCGTTTATGGTATGAGGCATAAGGTACAGAGCGCCCCAAGTGAGGAATCTCAAAAGGATTAGGTGCTGCCTGTACCGTAGCACGCGTCAGCATGGACGACACACGGCCGAACTCGGCTTGCAGCTGTTTGTCGCTGCACTTTGGCGGCACTAGACATGCCACAGCAGCATCGGTTGGCGCCGCAACGGCCTCTCATTACGGCCCTTGATTTTTCCTGGTACGTGTTTATGCCATATTTAGGCGTTTCAGGTGAGCCGCCCTCTTTCTCCTGTGGCAAAAGCGGCACCGCACGACTAATGTAGTGGTCGTGGAGGTGACGGCCGCAGCCTGCAGTCGATGTCACGATGATATCAGGTTTCATAGTGAAATACGTACGACTGTTTGATTGACTGACTGAACCAATGAATATTGGAAGCAAGTCTGCCACTGAAGGACACAGGCTACGATAGGAGTGCACCTACTGCTGCTGTACGTTTTTCTGAATCCCCTGGCTTGAGGAGTTCTACCCCTCACCCAAACACCGACCTCGAGGAAAAAATGAAAGCGAAAGCCAATGTGCTAGGTACACAACGAATGTCACACAAACGCCCACGCAGGTGGTGTTCAACCATGTCGGGTTGGGTTCCTCGCTTAGGAAAGGCCCGGGCGTCACTAGTATAGTGACGAAACGAAGCGCTAACAGTATCACGCGTCGGAGGGAGTTTTTTTCACGACAAAAATAAAATAAAATGCCCAGATTAACTCCCACGAGCGAGTTCGTATATACGGGCATCGAAACCCCCTGAGACACACGAGTTCTGCAAAAACGGGATTTGTTTTTGCCTTGAAGGAGTTCAAACGTTGTCCCGTCACACCTGTGTGTTGTCAGCACCATACTCATACCGTTGTGTCTGCTGTGTTCGCCGCTAGCCCTCCCGGACGATGTTATCAAAACTGTAGCTCTATTATACTCAGGTAAAGGTTTCTGGTGGTCAACTCACTGTTCTACGTATGTACTGTACGTATAGCAGATAGATGGTGCTCCGTCTACCGTCGTCATATTCCCGACTCGTAAATGTACGAATCCCATGGAAAAATGACGGAGAGCTGCTAAGATAACTACATAAAAAACAGAGAAGTTATAACCAGGGTTGTCCTCGGGACCGATTCGTGGAAGCTGTACGGCTCGATCGGCCGCTCCTATACCTCTCGGTCTTTCGCTGCTCGGTGCCGGGCTATGGCGTTACCACTGGACGCCTAGGCACGGTAGGCGGCCACTATAGCAGTAGCACCACCATACGCTGCAATCGTCCACCATGTTACACCGTGTCCCCCCCCCGTAAAAGTGCCAAGGACAACCCAGGAAACATTCCGGTGTCGAGCTCTCATGTTATGGGGGGCGCGGGCCGGGGGGCAACATAAAAAAGTATGGAGACTGGGTCGTACCAGCTAAGACACCTGATCACACGGCCCTCTACCTTTGCAAAAAAGGTAAGAATATTGTACGAAAGAAGGCCGAACCGGGAGACAGTGAAGACAAAGTAGTCGAACCTCAATGCTCAAAAGTCCACTGATCTGAAACCTGTAAATACGAGCATTCGACGAGGGCGTGTTGACTGGAGTCAATCACTTCGACGTCGACGGCGATACGTTCAAGGTCGAACGCACGTGCAAATATACCAATAATCACACGCACCGACATGAGCGGCAGCTAGTCGGCCCGGGGTTCATCGAGGAAGCGCGCGACTATTTCCTGGCGGACAGAGCACGAACGGCGACCTTCTTCCAGTCCCGATGCCATGTCGAGCCTTGTACCAGACGCGCGCCGGAAGCCAAAGGCTTTGTGTTGAGACGAATAACAAAACCGACCATCGAGAGGGCTTCGGCCGTATTCTGACGACTTGATGCCCCTCGCCGTTTTGGTAAGAGGGCTCAAGATGTTCACTTTCAATGCGCGGATATATTCTGTTGGGTTGGCAACGGCACTCCGGATTGCCGGCCCAAGAGAGGAAGGCGTAAGTCCGAAAATGTGGACCCACCCCCTATGTCGCCGGGACAAGACCGGTACAAAAGGCCACACCGGCACATTTCGTATCATTTACGAACGTTCCGTCTTCACCTCGACTGCACACGGCTTCGATGTCCATGACCTTTCTCCTAGTCCTGAAAAGGCGCCGGAATGCCGTCTGGCGTAAGGATTTTATACTGCTGAACCAGATAGTAATTAGGACGAGTTTTCGTTTTATGCTGACACTCAACCGCCGACAGTGAATTCGAGAAATTCACGCGAAGCGTTGGAAATGAAGTTCTGGCGCTCTACCAGCCGTTATGATATTGCGTAGGTCACACACGCATCCCTTCCCGATTGCATTTGCTGACTACAGTAGGTTCCGTTGTCACTCATGTGCGCTGTACGCTTGGTTAGAAGAACTTTCTTGTTTTATCCACTTCGATCTCCGAAAACTGTGAAGTCGGCTCTTGTCTCGTTCAAGCCCTGCTCTCTACACGTGTGGTCATTCTAAGTAATGCGTCACCCTTTCATCGTATCCTCGATCCTGGGTCTTTCCAGGCCTCCCAGAGCAGTATCATGACCCTAGCTCACCCTGATGAGCCGTAGACGCATAACCATGGAATATTGGGGGAAATACCGGTTCCACGAGCAAGGACATCGATCGAAGATGCGGATGCGGCTACTAGGCCCCTGAAGGAATGCCAAATGGAAAAGGAAAGGAAATCTAACCACGAAGGACTCGAAAAAGGCAGCCGATATTTCTTACCATGCAACTGCTTGGGGAACACACGCACCCTATTCCAAATGTGCCTGGGGAGAAGGTCTCGCCCATGCCTGCTGTATGTTTGATCTGAAGAACTTCATTGACGCTGTTAGATCCGTCAAGTGTAAGGGTGTTTGGAACGCTGCCTCACTCACGGAGAACGGTGAGTGAAGGTCCAGAACGCCATCCGGCGTTAGAAGTACATGTATATACATAACGAGGGAATAAAAGGCCCTCCCGCCCCCACGGCGGTCGGGCCAGACCCCTGTAGGTATACAGGAGCTATAACAGGTGAGACAATACATAGGATGAGCATTGGTTGTGGCCTCGCGAGTCACTTTATGTAGGACCTCAATGAGCGTGGGAGTTATGAATTGTGCAATAATGATTTGATGTGCTTTCTCCCTCTCTGAAATTTAACACTGCAACTTCATTAGTCGTCGTCGACGTTTTCGCCATTATCGTTGTCAAGGCGATCGCCCTCGCTCCGTATATTGACGACCGTTCATTCGAATATTTCGGCGTCCGATCCTGCGGGCACTCATTTCACCCGTGGCATTTGGATCTATCTTTAGTACCACTCACACTCGCACTCATTCGCAACATTCAGGCAGTTTTCGAGATTTGAAGTTGAGTACTATAAGTAACTGCTCACACTCCCAGTCTCTCACAATGTTCAGGCTGCAAGCACCCTAACAGTCTCAGCATTCAGAGTACAACATTTGCTCGATACGAAACAGTCGATACTCCCAGCAGTGTGGTTCCTCTGCTGTGTGTTTATCGTCTGACCCACAAATTGCGTTGCATCTTACTGCTACAACCAACGACTAATAAAGTTGCAGCGTGACATTTCAGAGAAGGAGCACGCATAAATATATAAACAAATATTGCACAGTTCATAATTTCAACGCTAATTGAGGTCCGACATAAAGTGACTTACAATCAATGTGGTTTCCACGAATTTAAAGCAAGGGGCCACAATAAGTGTCCATTCTAAATATCGGCTCACCTATTTTAGCTCCTAAATCATCTGCAGGAATCTGGTCCGACCGCCGTGGGGGCGGGAGAGCCTTTTATTCCCTAGTAAGACATATACTCCAAACCATTGCAATTGAAACAACGACCGCATTCCAAACGATCACCATGGCCAGGAAATAAAATGTCAAGTGATTCCCTACTCCCCCATGCCCCTCAAAGTAGCGCAGGGTTGGCGGCCTGACAAATTATCCCTCGCATCACTTGAACATGGTATTCGTCGAACAATGCTCATACCCCATATTCACCCTCCAAAAACAAGTTCAACAAGAACCTACGGTGATACTCAAGAGGTGTTGCAGCAAGGGATTCCGTCAAATTATCCACGTGCTGCTATTCCGAAGCTACGAACTGAATGTCGATCTTCTTAGCACCAAGTAGCTCTCTGACAAAATGAAATCGCACGTCGATATCCTTACTCCGCGCAAAACTAAGAGGGTTTGCAGCCGAGTCTATGGCCTCCTGGTTATCCTCGAAAACCCGAACATATGATCCGCTCAGCTCTGGACAAATAAACGACAACATCGCACCCGTGAACAAAGCTTCCTTCACCCCTTCACCTAGGGTGACATACTCTGTTTCTGCTGTCAACAACGTGACACACCTCTGCGTGCTACTTGCTCAACTGACGGCCGCACTCCCTAGGGTAATTACCGTCCCCGATACCGAGCGCCTATTGTTCGACTTACCAGCATAATCGGCATCACTATACGTAGTCAAGTCCAATCACGAGCCCCGCACGAGAGTCAATCCCATATACCTGGTCCCATGGAGGCAAGCCATAATCTTCAAAACTGCCTTCCAGTGCCTTTCCGTAGGGCTGTGGGAGTGGCGCGCCACCGCACGCACATCGTTTGAAATGTCTGACCTCGTCATGGTCGACAGCCACATCAAGCTGTCCATAGCCTCCCTGTACAGCCAGTCTCCTCCAAGGTTGCCCTCCTTTCTTGGACCTGGTTCCACACCGGGGGTCGCGGGGATGTCAGGAGATGAGTTGACACCAAAACGATTTAGCATGCTATCAATAAATGCCTTCTACGTAATCTCCAATGCCCCCAATTCCCAGTCGCGTTCAAAGGCACAACCAGTATGCCAAGTCAGTTCGCCGAGGTCATTCGTGGGGAATTTCGTAACTAGCGCGGCATGGAATTGGATATTTCTGCATGTCTCGTCCGGCCCTGCGATCACGATGTCATCTACATGAACGGCTATGATCACTTTATCCTTGCCGTCCACAACCACGCGAAAAACACACGGGTCAGACCTACACTGCTCCATACCGTACTCTACCACGATCTCTGCCAATTATCCGGCCTACGGCCGTCCGCTCTGCTTTAGACCATACTGTAATACGTTCAAGTCAACGATTTTTCCTGACATGTCACCACACCCACCGGGTAGTTTCATGTATATCTCGGTGGCGAGTGTCGCACAAACAAGAGCTTGTGCGTGATAAAAATCTTCAGACCATATTCGTTGGCAACAGCCGCCAGAATTTTAACTGACGCTGACGAGGGAGTTATTGCAAACGTTTAAAAGTAATCTACATCCTGCAAACCCTTAGCTATAAGTCTGACCTCTGTCTTTACTATCAGACCATCCTTATCCGTCTTGTAGGTAAACACACACTTCGCACCTACAGGTTCCCACCTTTGTGACGGTGTCGTGGCTTCGTATGTACCGGTCATTTTGTGACCATCCAACATAATTTTTAGGGCCTCGTGCCACGCCGCTTTATTTTGGGAGCGCACTACGTCTGCTACGGACTGCGGGGGCGGTTCTAGGTCTACCGGGAAACGACTCGGCATGCCCACGCTCAACTCTCCTTTATTCTTCACAGCAGGTCCTCCGGCCATCAAGACCACTGCGTCCTCCGTCGTCCATAACGTACGATTCAGGATACTCCCAGGCGTCGTCGACCACTCGTTCGCTGCCGCAAGCAGCGCGTCCGCGGCTCCTTTATCCACCATTAGCTGGTGCACAGCGGGTTCACCCTCCAGGCGCTGGCTCTGACCCTGGGTCCGGCCCCGTACTGTTGGCGGGAGCCGACCCCAGCTGCTGAGCTCGTGTGCTGGCCTTCCCAACAGGATCGCGGGGGGATCCTCACCGTTCCCTTGGCCGGTGTCGGAGACTGTTGCTGCGCCCGGGTCGCTTTCGGCCCTCCTTGCCGGGACCGAGGAGGCGTCCACGGCGCCCCCTTGAGACAAACCAGTCGTCTCGGCTGTTTCGGCCCTCTCCCTCGGGGCCGAGGCGGTGTCCATGGCGCTTCCTTGAGATTAACCCCATGTCTCGGGTTTTCGTCGCCGGCCTCGCCGGCGGCAGATACCCGCTGTGTACGCTCCTACATAAACGCGTCCAGGTCCAAGCCCCACGTCGCATCGAGGTCGTTTAAGTGAGCCAGACCGTCGTCCTCCTCATCCACTACCCCCACCACCACCTCGACCCGACGTGCTCACGGCCTACGCCTCGCCCCCCCCCTTTCTCGTAGACAGGGAGTCATTCGCCTGGGCAGGTACAGGTGGTGCAGGCGACACGTGATGCCAGGTGACTTTTCGAGTGATCAGCACAGTGCGTTGCCTCGTCAATATTCGCACTGAGTCTCGGGGGTAGTTGGGTGCAGGGCCAAGGTAAAAGCATCCTTGTGCTTCCGCCTGTGCCTTGTTTTCCCTCTTCGTCTTGCAGTAGCCAGGCTTGAGGAAAGGTGGCAGTACTACCGGGGGGGAGCTATGGTGCCACATCTCATGCGGCGACTAGCTTTCTGGATAAGCTGTCGTTACTGTGCTGTTCAAGGCGTCACACGTTCAGTGAGACGCTTCCGCCCACAACGACGCAGTGGCCGGGAGTTGCGCGCCAGGAAAATTGCTCTTGAACCTGGGTTCGATCCGCCAATGCGGCCGTCTCGATCAGATCCAGCGCGCGCTCTGCTACTCCAGTGAATTGAGGACTGTGGACCGTCGTGAATTCCTACTTGATCCCTCGTTACCTGCACAGGTCGCCGAACTTGCCCCCGAGGAATTCGCCTCCTGCATCAGATCGGACGATTACCATCGTAGAAGGGACACCGTCTACACGAGAATTCACGGGGAACTACTCGAACAATTCCGCGGCATCCGACGTGTGGCCCATAAAGTACACCCACGTATACCGCGAAAAATGGTCGCGCCTGATGAGAGTATACCGCTTCCTTCCGAAAGACTTTACCACCTTAGGTCCACTCAAATCCACGAAAACCCTCCCAAGCTTCTTATCTGCTCGTGTGTAAGTGTGGACTGTTTGATACTTTTGCGGAAACCCTTCGCAATGGAGCACCCTCTGCACTCTAGCAGCTCTCCCTCGAGGACAATCCCTCGCTGCTCCGCGGTCTTGCGGAGTAGTTCCTCCTGGGAGTGTCCGCAGCGCAGTGGAAGTCACTGATGTTAATCGCAGACTTGTGGGGCAGTTACCCCGGGGCGAGTACAGCACAGGCAGTTTCTTCGGTCGACCCGGTAGCCGTACAGACTGTAGAGGGTCCCATTCAGCGGAAACACGATCGAACACTCTGACGTGAGCCTGACTATAACCCCCGTGGGGCGCCCTTCGAAAGTGTGACCGTTTTTGGCGAGAGTGGGAAGGGAGAAAAGGTGGGTGCGGAGATCCGGCACGTGGGCAACGTTCGTGAGCAGCACTTGCACGAGCCCGTTTCCGGACCGAAAGACAACGCGTATGTCACCGTAACCTTCGATCGATTGAGTGGATCCGTCGGCGATTCATACTTTCAGGTTGTACTCTCTATAGTTGATCATGCAATCCGCTGAGGGCATCATGTGAGTGGACGCACCACTACCACACATCCATGGCTCGTCTCCTACCTGCCAAGCAGGCTCCCCTTCCATCGAACCATCACCGTACTTGCCTGCTTCTTCGGCCTTGAAAGCTGAGGCCTGAACCGTACCTTTCTTTTGGTCGTCGTTCCTTGCCCCAACCTCGCTCGCCCCCACCATGACAGCTTCTTATTTCGACGTGGGGCAGGCATCAGCAGCGTACCCTCGTCCGCTGCATCCACTGTACAGCGTCACCGTTTGCAACCCTGTATCCCTTTTTGCGACATTTGAAGCACCTCCCTGCGAAGGTACTACATTCGAAGGTTTTGGCACTGTTGCCATTGCCACCGGCAGTCGCGGTCGACTAACCACCTTACTTACCGCTGAGGTATGGACCTCTTCCTCCAGCCCTCCCAGACTGGCCTGGCTGACCCCTCCGTAGGCCAACCTCGACAAACAACGCATTTTCGCCGCTTCCCGTCGCTATGAAACTACGCAAAGCATTATCACGCAAAATCGTATCATCTCCTACCGCAGTGTCTCGTAGAGCAGTGGGTACTACCCCCTGTGGGCTCTCCCCTACAGCAGCGCTATCCTCAGCACTGCCGGACTCCGATCGACCAATGCCTGCTTCAACAGCAGCCTAGTCTCTCGTACTTCAGCAGTGAGTACTGCCCCTTGTGGGATTTCCCCTACAGCAGTGGTTCCTACCTCTGCTGGGCTCTCTCTTCTGGCAACGCTGCCTCGCCGCCTGGCTCCGATCGACAGTTGTTCCTCATGAACTCGGTCATCATGCTCCTCATGACACACATCATCGATGCCTCGCTGTGCTCCAACACCAGCTTGACCTCGCGTCGCAGCTTTTTAACTTCACTCGAAGAATTGTGCTCGACGCGACTCGACCTCTCCGAAGACATCATTGGCTTCTGGTACCAGACCTCAAACGTTCAAGTCACTACAGAAGTGTGTTCGTGGAGTCCGAACCTGGATGCCCTGACCTCCACGTGATCTGAGGAGATTCTTTAGAGTCGTTGTACTAGGGGGTCTGAGGAGGAGAGAAAGAGCGGAGCCTAGATCGCAGCTCGGAGCGGAGAACGGAACGCTCAAATTTTCCTTTTAAGTACACGTCAAAATTCACAATACCGCCTGCGAAGATAAACGCAACCCTCTACAACTTGTGATTGTCGCTGCTGGAACGATCCAAACGAACAAAATGCTGCGAATAAGTGCAAGTGTGAATAGTACTAAATATCCAAATGCCACGGGTGCAAGGACTGCCCGCAGGATCGGACGCCGAAGTTTTTCGAATGAACGGTCGTCAATACTATCACTTCAATGGAGAGGGTGAGGTGTGTCCAATCGGGGTGGCAGAGCAGAGGTCAGATGACCCTGCTGATAGGATAATGAGTTGAAAACGATGTCGAACTTACTTCATTACGAACGCGAGGATGATGGAGACGGCAGCATCAGTGGTAAAGCAACGCAAATACCGTACAAGACATATCCGCACGAAGAACGGCTGTAATTATCGTGACATCGACAGAAACGTGTGCCGGTTTGGGTCGTTCTGAGCAAAGACCAGACGATGCTCGTAGGATATCAGTACGGGAAGATGCAGATGAATGTTGGTTCGACGAAGTGTACGCACGGATGATGATTGCTACGGTAATATATATGGGCGCGTTTTTTACGAACGGGCGATGATCGCTACTTTGGTGAGATACACGATTACCTACGAAGTTGGAAAGAACGTGGTACGATACGAACGAAAGTCAGGGACACGCCAATATTACAGCAAACTCTAACGTGACGTTCACCTTCGCTTGTGAAGATCTTCTTGTCGTCAACGGCATACTTGCTTAGTTGAAGGCGGGCGTGTAGATCAAGCGATAGGAGAATGAGGAAAGTGGGAGGTTAGCTGCGAATAATAAGCAATGCGGCAGGTTTCCGATATGTAAGGGCAAAATGCGGCGTAGCTAAAGCTTTTACGGGAGGTGGAGAGGTGAAGTCGGTTGGTTATTCACTGTCATAATAATTTGTAACATTATGAAATACGTCAGCTGTGAGTTCGACTGATTGAATAGTTGATACTCAGCTTTGCAAGCTGCGTAATACGTTTCGTCTATACGCCATTTTTAACCGAATTTTACAAATTGTATGATATTCAAATTTTATTTCCTTGTCAAGGTTATAGGCCAGTGACTCCCCTGGATGCTACCCGGGTCAACAGGACAACTGGCATAATCATTCTGCGCACTGATGCTATATAACCCGAATAAGGGATAGTATTATGGTTTCGCAAGATGTTGAAAATTCATCATTTTACAAATAATATTGATTGAATGTTGCTCAATTTTTGTACGGGCGGGTTCTAACTGTGAGTAATATTTCGAGGAATGAGCTGCTGCTGTAGATACTGCTGCTGTGATGTTTGGATTGTATTTGATGTGGTTCGAGGTATTATCTATCTAAGTCAGACATCGGTATTCCTGAAACTGCTGTGTGGGGATTTACCCATTTATTATTCATGGGATTACTTCTTATTAATGGTGATTACATATCGATCTATAATTTGGTATCAAATTCGACTTTTTGCGGCTTCACCTGATCTGTCAACGTCAAGTAAGTGCATTTTTCGGAGGAATGAACTGATTTTGTTGTTGCTTTTATTTTCGAGATATCTAAATTGCAGTTGATATGGCTCAAGGTGGCACCTAAATGAGGTCTCCGGATTACCTCAGGTGATTTATCTCTTTTGTTTATACGAGTAAAGGTTTAGGTATGAGGTGGTCATAATAAGAGTCTACGAGGTATGGATGTCTACGGTCGTGCGTCTGCTAATAGGTTATTATTGTGGACAGAACAGGCAGTTTTTTCCTCTTTTTTTTCAGGTGAGGGGAAGGGGGGGAAGTTTTTTTTTTGTTCCAGTTTGTCGTTTAAAAAAACAAACACAAAGGCACATACATATTCGTTCTATTATGATAGTAGTCCACGATGTAACCAATAAGAAGGGCTTCGTCTTCCTGGTTGCTTAGATTCGGAACGAAGGCGCTCTCAGCAATCGCCTGGTGCGTGGTATCATATACTATCTGGTAGGGCCGATCATATGCCAGGTATACTACGTGAAAGAAAAACCGAAAGGTTTCGTCATCTACATATATATCTATCTACATATACGAGTATATATATATGCGAAGTGTATATATATATACTTGGCAAGTAATGCTGAGGGGCCGATCATACTTGTTTATCGGCTCGTATGATGACACAATTACGGGCCTACAATTACTGCTGAATGACCATGCTCTACCTACCTGGTAGTTGTTTTGAAGTGGTGAATACAACAGTCCATGTTTGACAAGTACTATGTGGTACATATTGTAGTACGAGTGAGTACGAATGAGTGTGATCACAACAACATATACACGTATTTCATTATCGCTCGCTCGTTCGATCGCCCGCCGTCGCTCTTGTTGCTACTTTGACCCATGATCATACTCTCTGTTTTGAAGTTATAAATTAAATGCAGTACATGTTTGACCAGAATACTCGTATATGTGATACATATCGTAGTACGAGTACGAATGGGTGTGATTATAGGACAACAAATGCATGCATCCAATTACCAACTACACAGTACACATACCTTGCACGAGTACACCTCATACTTAGCGTCAGCAGGCCACAAAACTAGAAGTTCATCGGGCAGCCGCGTGGCTCGTGGGATGCGTTTCTTACTTGATTTTAGGGTGTACCCGTTTTCAAGAAAAAAGTGACCGGGTACACCCGTTTTGATTATTGCCCTTTTTAAAAAATAAAATAAAATTATCTCGAAAAAAATGAAATAAAATTACTGTTAACCCCTTTGGGACCTCCGGAGACGGCGACCGAAACAACTGTATAACTTTAGTGGTGTCAACCGTCAGCGAGCAGCGTGAGAGCGCCCGTAAGTACGTACGGGTTTAGGGTCGTGTTGCGCCCCGTGCCGTACGACTGACAGGCTTCAATTTTCATTGAGACTCGGACGCCACAATTTGTATCATCCCCCAATTCACGCAGTATGGCCGTCGCTGTAACAATCAATCGTCGCTTTTTGGTCGACAGTTCTCCCCATCATCGGAAGTCCCGCAGGAGAGGGCTGAATATAGTAGTTCGTTATGGCCTGCATAGTTATCACGACTTCACTGTGGTGGTATCCCACAAGCCGTATTGCACAGTATCGTTCGTCGAGTATACACACACCCCCTCCCTACATACAGCAGGCGGTGTTGGTATTCGGCTTATAAGATACATAAGCCTACGAGTATACCTGTCTTCTCGAAAGTCAGTGTTGGGTGAGGTACGAAGTACATATATATATATGAATGCACATGGAGCTTCTGAGCCCTTTTGGGACACTTAGGACCGCAGTCCCGTTTTGGGGACATATCGGTCGAATTCCTTCGAGTAAGTACTGCTGTGTCACAATCGGGACCGAGGTCCTAAGAGGGTCGATTGAGGAGGTTCAGACCAAATCAAAATAGATAGTCGCTATCCCTGTCAGGCAAAAGCACGCGCCTGGAGGAGCTACGGTATATAATACGCGAACTCGATCATTTTATCTCTAGATCCGAAGTTAGTTGTTTGTTACAACATACCAGGTATAATATAGTGTTTGTGAGCACCGAAAGACTGGTGCCTGTACGTACCTGGTACTACTGTATTACGGGCACTATATAGTAAATAGGACCAATTTTGCAAGTAAAAATATGTACCAGGTATCATACTGGCTTGGGTTATACCAGTACAGGATGGTAGTAGATCAGATAGATTGTGGTAGTAGGAGTGTGCTAGGAAGCGCAGAGTCTACGCTGGGAATGAATGCAGAATGATTTCCGTGTGACATAGAAAACGGCTGAATTTATCTATGAAATATCTCGCTGGGTCACTCACAGACCAACACTTTTCCTCTAGATTTTTTGAACGTAAGGATATTAATAATAGTCTACTATTATTAATGATAGCATCATCAGGTTGTTGTCAACCTATACTTCGAAGTATAATTATAATTTTAATTATTTTTTTCTGAATTCGGGGAGACGACATAGGTGTTTGCGTCTACCGTAGATATATGCTATTTACTATGCCCCCCGTGATAGTAGAACCAGTTTCGCTACCACCCACGTTAAGGCCAGTCGAGCGAGCGGCTCTGTACCCCGCAGAAGAAACAAAATTATGCATAGGTTTCCTTTGTTTGAGTGGTTTTCTGCTTTCGGGAATATTATGAGTGATCAATGTTGAAGCTCATGCTACACATTGTCGGATGGCAAATATAATAATAATAAAAAGATAAATAGAGTTTCAAATATTGGCGAAGCGTGATGAATTATAAAAGCGCCACCGGTTGCCACACAGATACATTGCAAACCCAAGTATCGACCGATCGGTTAAACTCACAACTATATTAGTTGATGACGTGTATTCTGTCGCTGTTTTTTTTATGAAATGATCCCCATGGATGACGGTGCATATCGCAATACAACTAAACATTTTTTAGAAAACGTCACATGTCATGTATTTACTGCTTTCATTGGGGCGCAAATGTGTGGAGTATATTATCGCGGGGGGACATATTTGATAGGACCTACGGTGAAAAAAACTGTACATTTCGCTTTTTTTACTATTAATAACAGCATTATTTGGTCCTATGCACTATGGTCCCCCGTGATAATAGTCGCTTGGCCGAGTGGCTCTCAGCGGCTGAACAAACACGACTTAATAAGAGCTAGAGCCCCGGTAGACTAGTGGTCAGCTTCAAAGACCATTGGTATTGGTACCCAAGTTCAAATCCCACCGTGGTGAGACTT
>JBBMHQ010037778.1:0-31792 GCA_037834295.1 Postelsia palmaeformis
TCGTATAGCCTTGCGACGGGATATCGTCTTCACCCAAGCGGCGGCCGGCTTCGGCCTGAGACCAAGCCTGCGCGGTCGCAGCAATGATTAGTGCGTGGCCGTGGGCCGAGGCCTACGCGTTGATCTTGGAGGCTTTACTTGAGATGGGCACCAAGTTGGCCGCAACGACGCAATATAGGCCTTCGGGAAGGTGTCTAGCCACTCGTGAGGTGTGACGTCGGCAGACATGGACGTGATAAACGAGGCCTGTGGTGGACGAGGTAACGGCTGCTGCCCGTGGTGTCGCTGCCGTTGTCATTGTTGTTGTTGTTGTTGCAGTTATTGCTACAGCTGGTGCTTTTGCCGTAACCGCTTTTGTTACCATAGCTGCTCCTGTTGCAGAAGCTGCCGCTGTGCTTGCTGCAGCTGGGTCGAGCTACAGAACGCGGCCCGCTCCTGTTATCGCTGCTGCTGTTTTGACTCGCCCGTCGAGATCTGCTGTTCGGGCTGTCGAGTTGCTCCGGGCGGAGTCCGGTTGAGCTTCCGAGTGACCTCGGCCCGTGAAAACAGCTCTGCCGCCAGCTTAGCGTCCGCAGAGTAAGGGAGGTCAAAGTGGACCAGCCCCGTCGGAGCGAAGGGGTGGTCAAACTGGAGAGACTCCTATGGAAAGCTGTTATATGAGGCAGGGCTCAAGCGGTGGCCATGGAGTATTCGCCCCACCTAGCGGGTCGACGGATATGGGCCGGAGAAGCCGGCGTCGGACATTTTCCCACGGCTTGTGGAAAACGCGCAGGGGCAAGTTTCAAAGGCATCTGGTGAAGGGGTAATCGAACACAAGGAGCACGTGCGGTGCGGGTACTGTTGGGTGGCAAAGCCACCCCTGGATCAGAGGCAAGACTAGGCACAACAGCAGAGTCTTTTATCGCAGTGGCCACGACAACTGAAGCAGCTACAGCTGTAGTCGCGACGTGGCGTTCTATGCGACGGGCACAGCAAGCAGAGGGTTGGCATATATAATCACAGGCATGCGGCGTGGCGGGGAAGTATCTGTCTGATGAATCTCTACCCACAACACCCGCCTAGCAGCAAATATGTCAGCCGTGACAGCCGGTCCTGTACTGAAACCCAGACGAGGAGCATCGTCGGTACTAACAGCAGTAGCGAAAACAACCTCCCTACTATATTCCACTGTGCCATCGTCCTGACAAGGGGCGGGAAAAGTCTCCTTAGCGGGATTCCGGCCCTCGTGTGTCGTAGCATGAACTCGAGAAGGTAGGAGCGAAGCAGACCGAGGAACCAACCACCTGCTACAGCGCGTGATAGACAAGGCTGGAGCAGCCGCATCGGTGCCGGCGCCCGCAGGGCAAGGTTTTCGGCCAGAAACGACTGTTGAAATATATAGTGGCAACGGGGCAGCCCTTGGTTGACTGCCTTTCCCAGAAGACGAAGGTGTATGATAAAGGAGTTCCGACGGTCGATCAGACGTCTCTCTTTGATCGCCAGCTCCCGGAAGAGGGGGGATCAGGCCAGTTGGAAGAGACCGAAGGCTGGTCAAACCAGCGTCAGGAGTGTAGAGCGGCGTGTCTGGTCTTACTCGTTCGGAGTTACCCGAGAGATGCCAGGCCAAAAGTGGCTTGACGGTGCGCTCCAGAGCCGGCTCAGAAGGTGCAGGGGCCAGAGGTCGGGCGATGACCCTATCGACATGCTGGCCAGGAACTGTCTGCGTAGCTCCGCCTCGTACTAGCGAATCGCCTCGTTGCAGTGTATGCTGGTGTCGAAACTCGCGATCGTCGTCAGCAAGCGATGAAGGGTAGCCAACAGAGAATCCTGGGTTTCAGTATCTTGGTCGTCGGAGGGAGACGCAGACCCGCCCTCGAGTTTCCATCGCGCCTTGTGATGGTCAAGTGTTCTAACGAAACAAAATTCGCCCAAAACACTATACAAGCGAAGATAAAATTGTAACCCAAACAGCGAAAAAACTAAAATATTGCCAAGAACGATGCCAAGTGTAAACGTACCCAGGTTTGGACACGTAGCATCCCTTGCCAGATGTGTCTATCGAACAGGTTGTCGTTGTCACTCACGTGAGCTGGTTGCTTAGATATATGCTGAGAACATCTATAATTCACAAATAGGTCACGAAGGGAACAGGGGACTGACCTCGATGGGCTCAGATACACCTCGCCCCTGATTTATGCTTCACTATGCGCCTCCCAGGTTATACAGATACGGTTTCATTGCTGCGGCGAGATTACATTACCTATACTCAGGTATTCACCGATCGTTCAGTGCTTTTAAGGCAATGCCATAGTAATAAGCTAAGACGATGTGGGCGACCGAAATTCCTCGCATAAATTCGAAAAAACCCAGCATAACTCCCCAAGGACGAGTTCTATTTTCGAGACGAGGACAGTTGTTCTGGTGAGAAATAAGTAGACCATACGGTTTTTCGAGCCTACTACTCAAAATTCGTCTCTGAGGACCTAGGGAGACAAGCCTTTAAGCAAGCACGCGGGTTCGAGAGTCGGTTTCCTCGACGACGTCAAGCGTGAGAGTGTTGCCTATTGACGTGCCCGGGGGGAAATATCGGTTGAACATCTAGGACGCTGGGTGTTACAACAGCTCGTTGCGATTGTTATCCTTGGGGTGAGAGTGGGAAAAAATGAGCAACGAACAGTTTGACTGATTTGCTGCTACACGAAGAACGTGTATATCTGATCCTGCAGTAGTTGATGTACTTAGCATTAAAATGTACGTTCGTATGTCACGTTCGGGTTTCCAAAGTATATTATTTGTGTCTGACATTCAGCATGTTGGTGTTGGCGTGCATATCAAACCGGCGCTGATGATGTACGCGATGATTGACCCAATCACTGATGCCCAAACGAGATACAGCCCTGATAACGAAAACGCTTAGGTTGCTGTTCGGTGAACTCGTGTGAATACCAGAAAGCATATGGAGTACTCGTGAACCTAGGCCGGTGGTGTTGATTACTGTGGTATTGATTCGTGTGGCATTAAAGAAAACCCCCGAGGAGAAGAGTAGAGAGAGATGGTGTGCGTGTGGTACACGATCGGTCGCAGCTCGACGAGACATAACAAAGCAAGAAACGTGACCCTTGTATCCAAGCCCCCAGAAATTACTTACTTTTGGCGCCCCAAATATTCCCGGAAGATACTATTAATACCAATCTACTCGTCCTGTTCGCGTGTTCTTAGTTTAACCGGCAGTACAGTCGACCATTGACAGTCCAGTTCAAAACTCGAATGTACTGTGCAACATTAATCTACTGTAGAGGAAAAAACTGCAGTTTACTGTTTATTACATACCAGTTGTCCGTCCACCAAGCTGTCTTGAGGCACTGCTGTATGACACACATCAGACTATCGCTGTGTTTATTAGCTACATGTAACAGATACCAAGCAGTGATGAGATGTTTACGGCCTGCTGTTGAGATAAAGACCGCCTCTCATACTGGATGCTGTGATGGTCTATATCTCATGCGCGACTCTGGTCAGCAGCACCCCACTCCACCGTGACACGCCCCAACTCTACCCTGTTTCGCTTCGATCCCAACACGCTGCAGGGAGTTGCACCGATAGAGCCATGCATCAAGAGCGGACCGGCGGGAGGGTACTAGGCCAGACGGGAATGACCGCCCAATACCAGAACATCGGAAAAGCGTTTCCGTATCGCTCGGTGTTCATCCTCGCGCTTTGTCTCACTGTGAACTCCTACACGCTGGCGAACCTCTTTCCGTACGTTGGGATGATGGTCAAGGGCCTGCTGGGTTTGCCAACAATCAACGAATCAGGCGAGGCAAAAACACAGACGAGGCTTAAAATCTACTGGCACCGATACGGTAATGGCTCTCTTCATCGCAGGGGTTATATCGCTGGAGTTGTGTGGCATGTTAATCTTCGCATACAAGCTCGGAGTAGCAAGCAGCGTCGCACTTTGGAGTTGGATATTGAGATTGTCATGGCTCGTGGACTACACCAACTAGTAAGTAGGGTACGGGTCGGAACGACTAACGTCTAATAAAACGAGCGCCATGACAGACAACGAGCGGATTTCACAGCGAAACAATTGTTTTTATAATTATGGTTTGTATACTCGCACGCGCCCATTCAACCAAGCATCGTGAGTGACTGCTGCAGCAATGACAATCAACTGAGCCCCTTGTAACAGACATTCACTCTAGGGGCATAAGGTGGTGTTTTAGTATATTCATAGCTGTGCACGCGTCGTTTGGTTCAGATATGGGGGGTACTGGGTTTGGACACGGTATGTACTTCAGTTGGGGCCGGGTACGTTTGTTTGCAGGGTCTTTGATATGTCTGTGCACGGAAAGACACGGTGATCACTACGTGCTACATACCCATAACAGCGAGGGAGCGTCCGCACAAGGCAACCGCTCACGTTTATATTTTGCTGACCCCCCACCCCACGGAGGGTCTGTCAACAGCGTGTGCCAGGGCTAGGAGGCTCAGGGCAGTGTTTGTTTCCACCCCTCACGCCACCCTAGGGACTGAATTCGTTTTCATCACGCTGCAAAACGCACAGGAGTAGAGAGCCCAATTAGTTGAGCGCACTTTCCTGGGTGGGGGGTTTCGCTATTCCGCATTCACTGTGGCAGCCGTTGTACGGGGGTGCTTCTCGTCACAGGGTACTACGCCGGCTACATTGCGAGCGCTTTCACGTTTGGGCGATTCATGAGCGGCTACGTTTGGGGTTACGCGACTGACGTTATCGGAGGGAAACCTGTACTCATCATTGGCCTGTCAGCGATCATCGTCTGTTCCATTAGCTTCGGCTGTTCCAGCAGCTTCACATGGGCCATCACCTCCAGGTACGCGCACACAAAACGTGTAAATACAATATTATATTTTGTTGTGTGTGGTCGTCCTCATAACTCGAACGCAAACCGACCACGTCAGCAACGTGCCTTCCCTCCTACAATACCCGCCTTCAATGGATATGAGCGTGAGACCCAGCCGTTCTCGTTAACTTGTGTCGAATGATACTGGGAATGAATACCTTCCTCGCAAATTTTATTCCGATGTCGTGTATTGGTTGCAATAGGTCAACCGTCCCCTCTAGAGAAGCTGGTCTGAAACGATGCTGCTGAAACGACCGATTGAGGCTGGTTCCTTAGTTTTTCTTTATTTAGTGTTTAGCACTGGGAACACTATCACTACAGTAGGCTGCATGTCAACTGTGTACTTATGCGTGATCTACCTGAGGACATGTGAACGATCCTGTTTCCGCAAGGCAAGTTTTGCCCCTGATACACTAGGTAGCGGTCAACCACGTGTCCAGGAAATTACGCACGAATGATATTGTCAGGTACAATCTCGATTATCAACGCCCGTACGTACCGGTCGCGCAGGTTCATCCTTGGGTTGCTGAATGGTATCATGACTGCCGTGAGAATCCTGATCCACGAGATTTGCGGGCCGGACCACGTAGTAAAGGGAATGGCGTACATTGAAGGTGGGGGCCTGCGGCTTGAGGTTGCCTTTGTGACGTCTCTCATCTTTGGCAGTTGGTGGATCTGCCTCTTCAGGGTTCGCAAGAGTTTTGTTGGAGTGAAGGACTGGCTGCAACCAAGGAAAATGTGAAGTAGTGCAAGGTGACTGAGGATTTCGTGAGACTGGAAGCGATTCACACGCGCACCGGGGAATCAGTTGTTTGTTTTGATTAAGATTCCGCCGGCAACAACGATCGACAGTTTGTGTCCAACGATGAACAGCGGAGTACTTCAAAAGATGCCGCTATTATATAGGGGCCTACTTCGTACTTGCAATCACCTACACCACTGAATCTGCGAGCTTCAGCAGTCCCTGGTGTATACGGCCGTTGCCGCTGCTACAGTAATACTAGAAATGAAACGACCTAACACACGACCTTCCGATGTCCTCGCTTGCTTGTATATGGTGTCGCTGCGACGGACATGGTAGCCTCGAAGACGATACAATACTGTAATATTGCAGATGATGAAGAGCCAACATGACGAGTACTGTTTTGTTTTATATGGGTACTTTGACGCGCCTTTCATGGAGAATGGGAGTCCCATGGAAGCCACACTGGAGACCCAGGAATATTCATTACATGCCCATGGGAGTTCCATGGGAGTCTCATGGGAGCACTATAATCCTACTGATAGCTCATCGAATTCCCATGGGAGTCCGACGGATCAGCACTATAACCTGTGGAAGATCCGTGGGAGGTCCGTGGGCAAGCACCAAACGCACGAGAGACCCACGGATGTCTCATGTCAATCTCATTAGAGATCCATGATAACACTGCAGACCCATGAGAGGTCTATGATCCATGGAAGGGATACCCATGGGAAACTGAGGGGAGACCCGTGGGTTACCACTGGGGATTCCGTGGGTATTCCGTAGAAAGCCCGTTGGAGCACTCCAAACCCATGGGAGTCCTGTGGAAGACCCATGCGAGAACCTTGGGGGCACTACAAACCAGAAATATCCGCATGGGGTTCCATGAGAGACCCAGGGGAGCACTACAAACCCGTAGAAGCCCCGTGGGAGCCCCATGGGCCAGCACCGTAACTCCTCGATATATATGGGAGACCAATGGGAAAACCACAACCATCGAAGACCTATGTAAGTCCCATGGGAGACCCATGGGGGCTCCATGGGCCAGCACTGTAAAACCCGTGAGAGCATATCAAGAGTCCCAAGGGAACACAACAAACCTATAGGTGACCCATGGAAACCCGATGGAAAGCGTCTTGCAGATCATGGGAGCAGAACAAGCCCATGAAAGCCCCATGGGAGTCCCACAGGAAGCCCGTGGGGGCTTCAAATTACATCACTCTAAAAGCACGGGAGACTCATGGGTCAGCACCGTACACTTAATATGGGAGTCCCATGTGTTATCCACATAATTATCATGGGAGATCCACTGGAGACCCATGGGAGGACTTTACACTCATGGCAGCCCCATGGGAGTTCCATCGGAGACCCGCGGGCCACTACCGAGTCCCATGTGTACCTGTGGGAGCATACCATATTTTTCCCTTGGAAGACGCATGGGAGACCCATGTAAGCATATTATGAGACCCATGGAAGTCCGACAGGACAGCACTATGACCCCATGGGTTTATTCGTCTTCGATGGGTTTATGGTAGTCACATGGATCTCCCATGGTCCTTTCAAGGGCTTGAAGTGTTGGCCAATGGGACTCGCATGGGGCTCCCTTGGTTGTGGTTGTGCTCCGATAAGCTTGCCACCGCCCTCTCATGGGTTTGACGGTTGCAGTGCTTCCTATGGGATTCATATGGGACTCCCATTAGACTCCCATGTGTTCGCGGTACCTCCCGTTGAACTACCTTCGGTCTCTCATGGGACTTCTATGGGCCTTCTTAGGGTATATTGTGCTCCTATGGACCTCACGAGGGTTTCATATGGGATTTCCATGACCCTTCCATGGGTCCGTAGTCTTCCATGGGGCTTCCAAGGTTTCACAGTCCTGGCACGTGGGACTCCCGCGTGTTGGTAGCGTCTCCATGGGTCTCTTGGTACTCCCATGGGTTGGTAGGGCTGGCCCATAGAACTCCCGTGGGCATCCCATGGGTTTAGGGTGCTGGCGTACGGACCATCCGGGGAACCGCTATTGGACTTCAAGACCCCAGTTATCCCATGGAGCGGAAACAAAACGTTGAAAGACAGTCCCCTAGCACGGAGCATTGAAGCGGTCCCCTGATGCGAAGGTGTTCTAGCCCGCATCCCCTGTACTGGTCTCCTGACGCACCGGTACCCCAATGCATTGTTGAGCTCCCATGAGACTTACACGATACTCCGATGTGATCATAATGCGCATATGGGACGCATGTAGAAGACCCATGGGACTTTCAGAGCAGTCCCATAGGTTTGTCTATAGGGTCCCATGGGACTCCGTCCCATGGTTTCGTACGGGACTCGGAGTACCCATGGCGCTCCCATGGGGCTCCCATTGGGATATACATGACGGTGTGTTCCATGGAACTCTCATTAGGTTGCTGAAAAATACAAGTAATGGAATGTACACGCCGGCGAGTTGGGGGTACCTTCTCTCACGTTTCAGGTAGTATACTCGTCTTCGAACCTCGGGAAACGGAAACAACCCTGGCGAACTGTACCCGCCACCCCAACATTCGTTCGGCATATCTCGAAGGGGATACTGCGGCTTCTCGCCTGAAAAACCGGGAAGTCGACCGTTCCGTTTTGCCAAAGTAGAGGAAGAGGCCTAAATGAGGTGTCCTTAACCTTAGCATGCATCACGCTCGTTGACGAGACACGCTCTGTCCGATTCCGGGTGCTATTCAACCAACAACGTTCAAAATTTCCGCACGCGTTGATTAAAACTCAAGCTTATAACAGCGCGCCTTGGCGAAATTGACGCGCCCGCCCTCAGCGTGCGGGGAAGGTTTAGGGTGACACTCTTGCGGCTAAACTATTTCTGAATGACGAAGCTCCTGAACTCAGGGAGTACCCAGTATCGCTGGAACATCATTACTGTAAGGGTTTTATGGGCATTCCTCATTGGACTGCGCCTTCATTTGTCTCACAGAAAAAACGTAGAGGCTTTGAGCAGAGAATAAAGTTCCTCGAGTGAGGACCCTGAACAAATCTAAGGTACAACTCTATCAAGGCACCCACCTACAGTACTGCTCGTGCTCGACGGCTGCTTGCAGGTTCCCGCGGCGCCGGCCTGGTGACTGGCACAGCGATCGGGGGGCTGCTAGCGCAGCCGGTTCTGAATTACCCGGGATTTTTCTCTCCCACCGGGGTTTTTGCCACGTACGTGTTTCGGCTCTGATTCGTATGTATCGTACTGTAGCGTCTTGCCAGATTGCATGCACGAAACGCTGTGTTGGATTCTGGCTATCTTCGAACTGTAGTAGCAACTCTTCACACAGCATTGATCTCGGTGGAGCGCTTAAAGTGTGCATACGTCTTGTTGGTGTCGTCGATTCCATTTCTATCCCGTTGGTGCGTAAAAGTATCTCTTCGACACTGAATAAGATTTCATGCCCACCACTCTATATCGCGCCTTTATGAGACGTGGCTGGACGATTCGTTTAACGACCTGGGGCTGCCCTTACTTGCCCTCACACGTGCCGTGTGCTCATCGGCAGGTACCCATTCCTGCTTCCGAACCTGGTTGGAGCCTCATTTGCACTGTTGACGTTACCACTCGTGATCGCCTATGTTCCTGAAACCCAGATCGACAGCAAAAGGTAGGCCGAACGGGATCCTAGTTCGCGAATCAAGACGACCCCTGGCTGCAGCTTGCGACCTTCAAGTAGTCAGGTCCTAGCATGCCCAAAGGGCAATTGATGATTGGTTTGTGGTCAACGTTGTCGCATAATCGCGGCGCCACAATGCTTCGACTCGCCCCAATTGGTGATGTGTTTGGCACAGGTTTTACCCACGACGCCGCGTTGGGGCTGACTGAAGCCATGACTTGCTATTGGATATTCCTTTATAACCACTGCAACGCTGTTTGGCTCGCTCAGTCGTGATGCGGTTGCATCAATGTGTGTACGTACACCTGTATCTACCAGGTATGTATCAGGTATGCGTGCTTTTTACTCGTAGCGGGTGACCACATTCATGCCTTTGGAACTGCTGCGCTGATCATGAGCGCGCACCGCGTCTTGTGGCTAATTGCGAGGCAGAAAAGAAGGTAGTTATTATGGGCTTTGCAGATCAAGTGCATAACGAGCCGCCCGTCACGCAATAAGCTCAATACCTCCCCCTTACCGGCAACCTGTGGCACAATACATATGTGTGCACTTGAATAACACATACAGCGAGTCGGCGACATCTCGCAAGACTTGTGCGACTCCGGAGCGAGGTCACCGGCAGGGAAGCGGCGATCACTTGATTTGCCAGGAATACGAGGGCTATGGGGAGAGGAAGGAACAGTCGCCTCAACAAATAAGTTATTCAGCAATTTCTTCCCAAGGCAAGATCAACGGAAGTGAAGGAACTAACTTGATGGTCAGAGATCCGACAAGGATGCAGATTATGTCCGTCAACACAACCGAGAAGTCAACAAAGAAGTACGACATTCTTTCAGATGAGCGCATAGTGGCTGCTAGCTTGGATGCCACCGAAACAGGCGTATCCAACGATAAAAGCCTTACTAGCACCGACCGCAATGATGAGACCGCGCTTCAACCGAACAGTGGCCGCGAAAATATCACCCTATGGGGCCCGGGCGGAGTACTTGCTTTACCGAGCGTCAAAACAATCCTGGTGATTGCCTGCATGGTGCAGGTAAGAACATTTGGGGAGGAAGCAGAAAGAAGAGTAAGGAGGGCCATTAGTACAGATGATGCCGTAGCTGCAATTCGACGGAGTAGGACCATATGTTCACTGCAACTCGATGTCTCGACGTATTTAAGCCCGATTATGATACGTGGACATATGCGAGTGAAACTCACTACCCTTCGTTCTATGAAGGTGGTCGAGCAGCTGGGAAAGAGCTACGAGCTGCCATAAAAACGCTAGGCGGGTAGCTGGTATCCTGACCTTGCTCTATGTTTCAAATATTGTCGCGAAACATATCCCAGCTAGCTTTCTGTCGCATGCGGAAGGCTTCGGTAAATCTTGTATTTTTGATGCACCGTTGCGCAGCGTGGCCACACTAGTCATTCCGGACAACGATTTTCGAAGTTCTGGTTTTGGGAATTTCTTGTCAAGTTCTCAGGACTCGCTGCGGGCGCGAGATATACGTTCAGTTCGTTTTCTCTTGTGGCGTATTCCATCATATTTCGTCGGATACTGCTCGTGATGTGCAAGCAACACACCCATATTTCGAGAACCACGATCGTGGTGCTGAGCTCGATGCATATATGCAAAGCAACGAGAGGTTGCTATCAATATCATACGTAGTCTACACAGGCTTTGTCCTCTTGCAGCCCGTGTTTGATAAAACTTACGCACAACGACGCTCAGATGTTTGGTATATACAGTGTTGTCCTCAGCTCAGTGTTAATCTGACCAGAGGTCTCACGACAACTTCCTTTCCCCCGACACGGACCTGCTCATACCTCGACTGCTTGCGCGCACTGTATTCAACACAATCAACTATTTTCGACCGGTTTCACATATGAACGATTCCCGCCTACCCTGCCCTCACACCCTTGAGGAAAGATGGTCGGCATCGGTTTCGACGAGGTTTTTCCTCTTTGGGCCCTCAGTACCCCAAGCGCTGGAGGGCTTGACTGGGGTACACATCAGATCGGGAAGGTAAACTTGCTTGGCATAGTTGGTGCTCAATGTCGCTCGGTTTACTCATTTTTACGTATTATAAGCGCAGCGGTGTCACTGGTGTAATATTTTTTACCCAGATACGTCATGGCAGCAGAACCTCGAAGCTCTTCGTCAGCGTCGCCCACTCGTTTGGACTGTTTCCCCTCAACGCCTTTATCGTGGCCCGCACGCTGATGACCTCGTACCCGTCGCGCGCTCAGGTTTTGGGCGTGGCCGGCCTAATCCTCATGGTGTTGCAGATCGGTATCATCCCCCATTTAACCGGACGGGTAGGCATCGTAAAGTGGCAGCGCGTTGGCTGCATAGTGGGCGTGCCCACTTTTCTTGCCGTGCCTTGCGCAAGAATCTTCAGCTGGAGCGACACTAGCCTCTTCGTGGAGTTAGTAGTGACCAACGTTCTCGCCACTTGCTGCCTGTCTGCGGTGAGCGTTTATGAACTGCTCGAGGGCCAACCAGGGCATGGAAGGCAATGAAGCATCCCGCGCGTGTGGCTGTTGATACTGACACGTGTTGCCCTACTAACTGTATCACGCACGGGACCTTGCTGCCACCTTCAATCGGCCATATGTACGCTTACATACACCATTTTGAACAAGCTACGAAGGGTTTCGATGAGCTGGGAACTATCAGCGAGGAACACAATCTGGAGCTTTGGTTTAGGAAATAAAAATATTGCATCATGGCCGTATGGGGCAACTTCGTGTCAATTGCTTAGAATCAAGCCGTGAGACCTTCTGAAAGTCCAGAAAACACTATGTTCAGGTCTTGAGCTACTGGAAAGGGGGGGGGCCAGGCAGACAACTTTCGGGTTTCCGCGCCAGCTACTCCTGATGACACAGGGTGAGACAACCGTACGTAATAATCGCGTGAAAAATGGTGCCTGAGTATCACACAATTTGCAACCCCCGTGCCTCCCATCCCTTGTTTCGCCAAAGGTGACGGTCATGTTGACGGTCGCATCAACAACCGTGGTTCCGCTCCACCAGCGCGGGAAGTTCAGCGGCTTGTATATCACCGTGGAGAGCCTTGGTCGCTTCATGGGCCCTGCAAGTTTCTCGACATTGTTTGCGTGGTCAATATCCCCCTCTGCTAGAGGTTGGGTAGATTTCCATTTTGTGTTTATCTTGCCAGCCGTAGTGATGGCTGGAACCCTGGCCCTGAGTTGGAACAGCTTCAACTATTTGGAACATCCCGCGAAACAGGGGAGTGAATATGGTGGATCTGCTGCAGTGCCGGGTGGGGGGGGGGATTTATCGTCAACAGACGCTGCGCGTGCGTCCATACCTAGCGATAAATGGGGCGAGAACCCTAAATAAAACTTACCTTTCTGATGACCGCCATTTGTCGGATTGCATAGGCAGCGCTCGCGGTGGCAGAGACCGTGCACTATTTCCTCAAAGCATCTTGTTTAGCAAGAGTCGGAGAGCTTGCCTAGGGAAGGCAACAAGGAGCGCTCCCACTGCTACCGTACCTGATACGTAGTACGTCCCGGTGTTCTTGTATGATACAACAGCAATCATGTGCTGTTGCCGTTTTGGTAGAAACCCCGAACATGGCGGATACGGTCGGGTGGGAGCAGGGTGCCTTGGTGGGCGCTGCCGGCGGCTAATTTTATTGGTGCATATCCGAGTGGGAGCAGGGTGCCAAATTATATCAAGTCTGGGTGTGATCAGGGTGCGAGGTGGGAGCAGGGTCGGTAACAGCGTCGACCTGTGAAGTTCTCTGACAGACTCGTGCCTACAAGTAGTTCCTGTCGTGTTTTTCGGCGTATCATACACGGGCTAGTACTGTATGCCATGGTGTTTTGGTGCCTAGGGCCTGGCCAATGACGGAATTCAGAACTCGTATCAGTCCTAACTATGATTGATGTGATGTATCCCGGGGCCCTCAAAAATCAGCCATAAGACCTCCGCCTCGAAACAATTGCCCTCAAGAGCTCTGCTTCAGAATTATGTAGCGTTGGTAATTTGGTAGCGACGGGCAACTGAGAGTAGATCGTTGGGAATTATACGCAAGTGCTCTCTTCGTTTCGACCAAGATGATGAAGGATGCGCAGGCCTAGGTTTAGTGCTCGCAGCAGGGAGTGCACACCTGCTGTTTCTGTAGTCCATGCACGGTGCGTTTCTTGTGTTTCCGTGCTTTGGCCGTCTGCAGCTAGGAATATGTTGGACAAATCGCCGAAGTTGGACTGGACGAGGTAAATCACCATCTGTACATGAGTATCAGCGTCCTGTTTCAAAGCACGAGCAAGTGATTTGCAAGTAATGGCGTGTTCGGTATTGCAAATTACATCTCTGCCCTTAACGAGCCCATGATTGTTAAGGACTCTGAAAGGCGATCATGGCCCAAGCACGCTAAGGCATGCCAAGCCCGTGCGCGTACGACTACCTGCTCTTCCGCTGCCTGTATGGTGTTGCTAACTTGTTACACCATCATTTTTTATTATTTTGCAGTAGAGTCGGGTCGCCTTGCGGAGACGTGCAGCGAGGACTCGACGACGAATATAACAATCGTTGCTATCAACGAGGGGCTTACTATTGCGCAGCACAAGACGCGCCGTCTTCCCGTGCATTGTACCATTACCTTCCTGGTACCGACACAGAAATAAAATGGAAAAGTTGTCCCTTGCGCCGTCATACAGACATTTCCCCCGCAGAAACATAAAATGCTGCGCAAAAGGAGGTCAGCCAGCTCCCTCAAAATGGTACTTTAGCTACTTCTTCGTGATCGGCGGCTCCTTCGTCGGCAGAGTCTCCCAGCGGTGAGCTGCCTTCCTGAATGACTTTATCGCCTTCTCGGAGTAGCTCATAACAGTCGCAGTCTCCCCGTTCGGGAGGTGTTTAAGGTATACCTGTTCCATCGGCTCCTCTGATTAAGTCGAACAGCGGCAAGCCCTCTAACCGAACGGGCTATCACAGAAGCTGCTTCTATCACCTTCTCAAAAGAAGTCGGGAGAGCCGTAACCTCCTATCCGAGCGGCGATTGAGAAACGGGTTGTCGGTATGTGGTCCGAACGCACTCCATCGGCTTCATGATCATGGATAGTACAATGGCGGCGTGAAGCGGCTCGTACCCCGGAGGGTCGTTGACGATAGCTGGATCGTCCATTAGATGTTGTGATACATCTAAGATATGCTTGCGTTAGCCGGCACGTTGTTGTCTTGCGTTAACAGCTCCGGTTGGAATGTATGCAACACCAAAACCGCCAGTGCGTTTACACGAAAGGGTTACGAGCCCCATTATTATGGCCTGGAGTCAATGCCCCTGTCATGGCCATTTTCGGTGGCCGCTTGTATCGGTATCTTACAACCGCAGGAGGGGATATGGGTTCACACAGGTCGGTGTACACCAGCTGGTTCGGCGGTGTGGATACTAGTCTCCCGAAGATGTGAACGATTGACATCAGCGCTTTCTGCACAAGATCCAGCAATTGTCTCCAGATGTCGATGTACGGGTCGAGCTGAGACCTGGTCGCCGTGTGGGCGCAGTGGCCTTCACCCCTTTGTGGGAATGTTTACGGCTGTTTTTCTCTTGTCGGCACTGTACTCGGCATCTCTGTTTGTCGTCGAGTTATCTAGCGGACACCATTCGGATGTAAAGGGCCGTTATCTTTGCTCTTGGCGCAGTCGTGTTGAAGGTGTCCGAATCATCGGCAGTTGTATTTATCGCACCTCGTTCCTTTCGGGTGGTGGTCGTTGTGGCTCCCAGACCGGCTGTCTGGTTGAAAGAGCTTAACCTCGAGCGCCGATTAACATTCCGGTATAACCTTCGCATCATCGATTTCATGTTTTTAATGCCAGAGTCGGGCTATATGGAAAGTCGTCATCTTCACCAACTCGTGATCGTCGGTAAGGTCATTGGAATAAAATTTTCTCCAGTTTCTCGTCCGAGATGGCACCACCTGTCCTTGCCTCATTCAGACGTCCGTTAATTTTCCACAGCAAGTGCGCCGTCGTCCGTGCTTCTTTCGTAAACATTGTATTTAAAGCGTTTCATGCCTTCTGTTCGTCTCCCAGACCCCTATCTGAGGCTTTGTCCTTCTATCGTCGAACCACCGTAGCTGCAGGTCCGCTCGCTAGTTGCCGGGTAAAATGTCAACATACAAATCGCGTCGAACGTGCGTAATATATTGTACGCTCGCTGGTTGTCAGGCAAAGTATCGAAATTAAGTTTCGCAGGCGCGCTTCCAACGATGAATGTTAGCCAGATTGATAAAACCGCAGTCCTTGCTCTTTGTCATCTCCTGAGACAATCGGGCTCGGTGTTGTTGAATCTTTAAAACATCAATTTCGAAATTAGGTGATTTCATTTTTTTTTTCAGAACTCAGTCTGACATTCATGCCTACACGACCTTCACGTTGTAGTGGGCACCACTTCACCTACATACAATAGATAAATGGTGGAGGAATTCCCTCTTTATATTGACCGAAATAGCCGTAGTGCACCGTTCTTGGATTTGCACAATCACCATGTACATGGAATTTAACCTCTCCCTTTAGCTGTTATTCTTGCGACCACTACTTGACTTGGCTTGTGGCCTATCAAACATACAGGGAAGAATACGCACTGCAACAGCTTTCGTGAGATCCCTTTTGTATGTATCAATTCAGAGAAACGCATTTTGTTTCTCATAAGTTATTTGTTGGCGCATAGACCCCTACGAAAACAATTCACCATACGTGCATATCCGTAGGGCGAGCATATCCGCCGCTTGTGAAGCCGAACAAAACGCATTCCCTGTCCAGACCGTGACCATCCTGGTGCTGTGCATGACGCTGAACAATTGTCCCGGTCAGTCGTTTCCCTTACATCGGCGTAATGGTAATGAGTCTCCTCGTGTTGGAAACAACAAACAAAGATGGTGAGATAACATGGCGACACAGGGTGCAGGCAACGACGGCACGGTAACACCACCTGTCGCAAAGGAACAACAGCAGCAGCGTAAGAGTACCCAGGGTGTAGGAGATTAAGCTTTGCTGCTGCATCCGCAAAGCCGTAGACTTGCTGCTGCAGCACTGATACAGCAGGACACCGCTCGCAGACCCTAAAAATAAGCCGCGCTTATTAGATCTAGGCCCTGACTCACCTGTGGTTTGAGAGCTCGTGAAGTGCCCTCGTGCAGCTGTAATAGAGTCTTGCAGAGGGTGAATCGATGCCGTACGGAAGTTGCAGGCAGCCAAAGTGATCAATCAACGAAGCCCCGGACACGACAACGGGTACGACGGGCAAGGCTGGGCCCAATGGTTGGGGGTCGATAGGATATATATCGCACATCACTTGGCTTCGACTTTCTTTGGTTCGCTTGGTGGCGTTGACTAAACACCTGGTGGTTCCGGAACCTCTTTGCTGACTCTGTACCCGAGACCGAAGGCGTTCCCACAATGAGGACCCTCTCTGTCCTCATACAATCCACCCAGAGGAGCTAGCCAAAGCTTGCCCTCTGCCTGTCGAATAGACCCGACGCGTGAAACTGATGAGGGCAGGTGTCCCGCACCGTACGATCCTCCTCATGGCGCCGGTCACGGCGGACGCAACACTACTAACCTCTCGCCTTGGCGCCCATCGCTGTAATACCCCCCCCCTTGCCGCATAATCATCGTCAGCACAAAGTAGACAGCCCAGTAGTAGCCCGGCGACAGCGTGTGCGCTTTACACCTCAATCCCCCGTCACCGGCCTTCAGGTGCGACTTTAGTCCTCAGCACCCCCGTACTGTGAGTAACATATCCTCCTTTTCTTCTCGGCTCCCAACCGTTATAACCCCCTAGCCCGGCGTATTTTTGCCTCGGCCCCTACTGGGCATCACGGGTATAGACCGCTACAACGTGTGCACCTTCCACCCTCGCACCCCGCCATCGGCTCGATGCTGCGGTGGCTCTCCTTTCCGTGGTGTTGCCTTTAATGGACGGTGGTAAGGAGAACGGTGGTCCTAGCCTTCGTCGCGACGTTCTTCAGCATTTGTCCTTCGTCCAACGCGGTAGGCCCTATGTTGCAGCGGATGTTCTTCCCGCCGGGGTGACGTTGGACGTTGTTGAGAAGAGCGGTGGTCCTGGACCCCGTGCATTCTTCACGACTTTTAACTGGCAGCGCCGCATCTGCACAACACGCTCGGAGCATGCACTCACCTGTGAATAATGTGTTTTTCTTCCTGCCTCACCTGGAGCTGAGGTGGAGGTCCCTTTTCGAAGGCTTCCGTCTACACACTAACAAAAACCTACACGTTTACCCTTTTGGCCAGACATATATTCTACTGTCTGTAAACTGCCATCGTCCTACCACACCACTCTACCTTTAACTGAGGCTTCAGAGAGTTCTGTCAGTCCTTCGTTGTATGGCTATGCGTGGGTACACTATAGCTATGCGTGGGCACTATCCAGACACTGCAGTGAATGTCCTTTTTGCCCCTCTCTATATATCTGCGCGCTTGACTGTCTAGCCTGTTATAACGATTCACCGATTGACATTAAAATATACTTGCGTGCTGGACTGTCTTGATAATGTAAAAATGCACGTACCTTTGCCAGACGTTTCAGCTTAAGCAGTGGACTTTATTGAGGCGGTCACCATTCACTTACGCTAGACAGACGCTACTCACTGTGCCTCCTTTCAACAAACGTCTCTGCGCGAGTTAGCATCCATCTTCCACTAGGAAGTTTATCTACATATTTAGAGTCTTCTGGTACGAATATCACATCTTGATGTGTTGATATATTTCAAAAACAATAGCCATGACATCGATATTTTCGTCGAAACTCATCTTTGCAAGCTATGTGTGATACGTTGATCGCACGCGCTACGGGTTTTATAATATGTATGCTTCCCTTTTGGCGATAGTCTCATATTTCCCCACATTGAGAGAAGGTACTCCTTGCGAATGTGGAGGTGGTTTCAAAATCGGGTTTATCGTGGGCTGTGCCAAGTTCATGATGAGTCCTATTTCTACTCTGGCCTCCTCCTATCGTGAAGAGTTCTACTCGGTATACTTCGCGTGCTTTACACCAGCCAAGGTTATTATATAACCTCGAGCAAGTAAGTCGCTTGAAAGCACTGACGGTTGCGCCACACCCCCAGCACAAACACTGGCTGATTTTCTGATTCCGAGTAATTAATTTGGGTGATATCCGGCGTGGAAGTTTTGGCCTCGAGATTATTGAAACACATGTTCCAAAACACAGGGGACACACTACCACTGTTGTACTGTACAGTAAATACGGTATATGTGCTCGGTTTGAGCGAAAGGGTTACGCGTAGGGCTGTAAGTTGGCTGGCTATTAGTTGCCAGCTAGATATTAGCCGGCTAGTTTTTCAAATCAGTTGCGGCAGTGCCAACTCTTCTACCTTTTTTGTTGTTGGGTTTCCTTGCTTGTGGGAAGGCTTGTCTCGTACGCGGTGCGTATTTCTCGGCGTCTCCAAGCAGTACCACCACGCACAGAGACAGGTCTTCCGCAACTCATGGCACATCAATCCATCGCCATCGACGGTGTCGGTGCCGATGGCAGGGTCGAGGGTGCCGGCATCGCTGAGCCTGGCCTGTCGACGGGCCATGGCGGTGGTGGAGCGTCCGACGATGAATTGACTGCTGTACCGAGTGTCTGAACTGGATGATGAGCACCTCTGGCTCGGGTGTTTGAGCGATGGTCGCCCTGAGCTGTGTATCGATCCCAGTCTATTTTGTGTCCTATGTTTAGTTTGTACTGGTGATGTGCTACTCCCTGCTGTACGAGTATGTCCCCTACCAGGTATATTTTAGATGCATCCCTTTAATATACGACAAACTGATACAAAATTTAGGATATACCTGTTTTGTGATCAAAACCAGAGATAAGCTTGGCCCATTCATCATGCTTTTTGTGTCTGAAATGGTGCGACATAGACTATTTCTTGCCTTCGGCGGCGACTTCAGCGGGATTCTCCGGAGACACCTCCGGGGGCGCCTCCAGCGGGGACCCCTCGGCCGGGGGGGGGTTTGGCTCGCTTCGCTCGCCTGACTTTAGTCCACTAGTTGGCTGGCTAGCGCCAGACAACTAGTTACTAGCCGGGAACTCCAGCCAACTCACAGCCCTAGGTTACTTGCGATAACATATACTGCGGACGATCAAATATATACTGTATACATACTACTGTACATACAACAGCTACCCCCGACTGTTAGTATCACAGCATTGTTGGCAGGCGTGGGAGTACATTGAACAGGAGGGAGTACTGTTGTTGAAGTATAATGTATTGTCTAATTTACATAGACTAGTTTCCCTCGCTCAAGAGCTTTATGTAGTTTCTTGTGTGGTGGCTGATGATGTTTTCAACACCCCTCCCTGTGACAGAGTCCCTGTGTCCCTATCACAGCCTCCTAACAGCGGAAGAAGGGCGGCTGCTGTGGTCTACTTTATTGCACCGCCTGTAATGTTGCATCACTCTGGTCGTGAAAATATTGTACATTTTGACCTTTAGTGACCATCAAATAGTAAATTATATTATTGCCGATCTTTCGGGTATACATAGATAATAGTCTGTCGTCTCGTGCTGTATGGGCCGTGTCACAGTCGACTAAATGTTGCGGTTTTTTTCTCGCCTTACTCTATTTACGAGAATAATGGGATATACAGCTAAAATGAAATGACATGGGAAAGGGAACTTGGAAATCGGCTGGCCGAAAAGTGTATGAGGAATACTGATTATTTACGGAAGTATATTCGGTGTATATTGTAATGGCAGCTGCGCAAAATTATCGGAAGGCAAACATACTAATACTACTACTAATAATAATCAACGAGGAGCTTCTTAGCCTAAAAGCTTAGATGGGGGGGGGGGAGGGCAGGATCATCCAGGGTTCAGTGTCGCCTCGCACTATGAAAAACCCGCGCTCCAGGCAATCGATGACGACTCGAGACAAATCGCGGAAGGTGGGAAGCTTACGGCACGTAGACGAGGAACGATGGCGTTGCTGCAGTAGATGCCCACAAGCTGTACTTGCACAGCCTACTGTATGCACCCTTCGTCGCTCTTTTGTGTCTATGGCCAACACCACTATGTCCGTAAAGATCATGAACGTCTGGTTATAAACACTAATACACGACCGGTCCTTACTTTTCCAGGTTGAGTGATACCAGGTGCCAGGTATGATAGCCGTCGAATGAAACGGCAACTACGGCAGCTACCACGATGTGTACAGTAAAGTACGCACGTTGAGGTCTCTAGCGAACCCCGCGATCCTCAAGAGCAGGCCCATTGGGTCTAAACCCGAAGGAATCCAAGCTGCAATATTGTGAACCCGGTGCAATAGTATTAGTCCGCTGGACTACATCCCGGTAAGACTTAATCTACCCCCCCCAAATAAGCCGTCCAAATTACCCCCCCTACTACATATAGGTTGGGTTAACGTCGGTTGGTAACGATACCGTAAACCATGCTACTCACTACTTGAGTTAGACAACCAGGATACCGCTGTTTTTCTTGCTTTATTTTGGCGGTCGGTCACAGCTGGTGGTTGTGCGAGGTGAAGAATTTTAACTCCGCTCAAGGGGAATGATCGTATACGTAGTGTATATAGCAAGGCACTCAAGAGGCAGTTACATAGTACTCTCATTGCTGTCTCTAGAAGCAGCTACACCGGATATTGAAATAATTCGAAGACGCTGTCATCCATATACAAGTCCGCCTCACAAGAGTTTTTTAGAGTGATGCCGCTCACCCTCGATGCTACTCGCCGAACACTGCTCACGGCGCTTCACGCTTGATGCAAGCAATGTCTACCTGGTCAGTGAAGACCCGACGTGCTCCGTTCCGGCATTGTATGTAGGGATGCGAGGGTCTATGGTCATACGGCTGCGGCCATGCATGACATCACATTAATACACCCCCGCCCAGCCCAGCACTAACTACGGCCACGCACGATGAAGAGTACACACCCTCACTACTTACCGTTTTTCTCGTTCCCCTGCCCTCTCTGTTCCTTTTTGTTCCCTAACTGAATATTTTCTGTCTTTGGGACGCACAAGACTCAGGAGGGTGGAGAACGTATACACCGCAGCAGGTCGTGCAGGTCGCGTTCGTTGGAGCGGTGGGACTCAGCAGCCATGTCTACGTTCGGAGGCGCGACACAAGAGCCTGTTGGGGCCGTGGACATCATGCATGGAAGCGGGAGCGTGAGTGGAACCGGAGGGGAGGGCGGGGGCGGGGCCGGAGCTAGAGCCAGACCAGGGGTACACGGCGGCGGGCGGTCCATGGTGTGTTTCCAGTATCCGGCGACTGGAAGTGTGTTCGCGATGTCAATGGGCTCTGGGAAGGTTAGTAGTGGCAGCGTTAGCAGCGGCGGTGATGAAGGTAGTGATCGTGGCGAAGGTGATGGCGGTGTGGAGGAGGCAAACTAAGCGAGTCGGGATGATCGCCGCCGGTGGACCGGGGTGGAGGGGAATCAAAACCCACGAACGAAGGGGAAGGGAATGGGATGGGAGGAAATGGGATGGATTGGGATGGACGGTCTCGCTTGCTGATATCTCACTTTTTCGTGTTGTGTTGTTATTTGGTTTGTGATTCAAGTGTGTGAGTTTCGTTATACCGTCCGTATCAGGCGAGCTAGTCGATTAATCGGTCGGTCGGTGTTTTTGCAACTGTCGGTCTGTTGATCGATTGGTCGACCTATTGATCGCTATCGGCCGGTTTATTACTAGTGATGACGGGCCGAGACCAACAGCGGAACATCAAGACATGCGCGATACGCTTCAGCTCTTTCTCTCTCTCTTTCACTCTTTCCCGCGTGAAACTCCCGTTTCGAAAGGGATGCGTGATCTATGGCCAAAAAGTAGAGGCGAGCAACACATTAGTACCCCCCACCCCGACCTACCCCCCGTCCGCCTCCACGACTATCTCCGTAGTTGAAACGTCAACCCAGTGTCTAATCACTTAAAAAAAAAAATTGGGGTTCTGGGTGGTCGGGGGGAGGGGGGGTCAGGTGTCCGGGGCCAGAGGCTCTTGATTTCTGCCCTCCCGTCATACGCCCGCGTCGTCTCTCTGGGAGACACTACGCGGGATTGGGAATCTTGGGTTGTGTGGTTACTATATTCTTTTTATGTGCTCTATTCATTTTAGACGGAAGGAGCGAACGGTGGGGCACAACACCCCGAGCTGGACAAAGCGAAGGAAGATGCGTTGGGGCGGGAATGAGGAAACGACGGCGGGGGAGAGGGGAGAGAGGGAGGAAGGGACGACGGGTGGAGGGAGGGAGGGAGAGAGAAAATAGCGACACGTTGATTGGGCAATATTCTCGAATCGGGGTCGGCTGCATAATATATACCCTATCAGGTATTTATTGATTGTACTGGAAGATTATACTGGCAGAAAAAATGGGGCTCCGCAGCTGCAGAAAACTGCTCACCTCGGCCAGACCATCGACTTCCGCTTGATCATGTCATCAAGATTCTTCAGGGTAGGTGATCTGTGTGATCTGTATGATCGGTGTGATCCGTGTATTCCTTGTGATATATTGATAGCTGCCGATGGAAGCCGGGCAACCTGCGCGGTCTAGCGCAGGTTTACTGGGTTGGATCTGTACTACCCAGATCCGGCACAACGTTTCATGACGGCACTGGGTTGGATCTACTCTGGATGATCTGCAGTATATGATACCAGGGTATATCTGTAGATGATTTGTCTCACATGTGGATCTATTCCCACTCTGTCTGGCAATGTAAGAACCGTATACGTATTTACATTCTTGACCATACTGTGCTTAAATTTACGGACAGAGTGGTACACGAGTACTCTATACGTCTGTTTTCAGGGTGGCAGTGCAAGCCGTGACTTTCTCTCTTCGAGAGTGAGAGAGATACATACTTAGCACATGGATACATATGATACGCATGTTATGAGGCTGGGCGAATATTTCAGACGTTCTTTTTCGTAGATCCCGATATTTTTCGTAGATCCCAAAGATATTGACTCGTAGATCCCGAGATTTTTTGTAGATCCCGAAGGTATATATTCATAGACGACGAAGTTTTCCGTAGACCTCGTTTTTTGTAGGTCCATATTTTCTTGTAGATCCCAAAGCTCTTTGTAAATCCCGAAGGTCGGCATAGATCTCGAGGTTCTTCGTAGACCTGAAACAGCAAGTCTGCGGTGGCGTTTGCATTTGGGGGAATGGAGGCAGCAGCAGGGAACCGGCTTTTCTCTATTGATGATGTGATTGGGGGGTAGGGGGTTTCTCGACAGAAGGAAGGGAGAAGAGGAGGAGGGGGGCGAAGGCGGGAGGGGGGGAGGGAGGGAATAGGGGGGGTGGTTGAGTACTCGATATCAAAGGGGAGGGGGGCAGGAGGTGGAGGGAGGGAAGGCAGGAGGGTAGCAGGGAGGGAGCCAAGAGGAGTTGCGAAGGTGGCTTGCTTGGAACGCTTCGTTTACAGGTTGTACTCACAGAAGAAGCTGTGCGCTTTGCCCTTCATATACTCACTCACTCGGCAAGAACGATTAATAGCTGATAATGACGGGGAATAAACTTCTGTAAAGCTTCAGGTGAAACTAGACCATTTTGTAGTTTTTACTCGCTGTGACCACCCACGCTGTCAATCTTGTCACACGTCGGGCTGATCACGATGTATCTGCCTATCTCTAGATCATCTAGATCCTAACCTGCCGCAACGAGATGTCGCACATAACCTTGAAAAGTACAGATCCGACCCAGGGAAATGATGTATGTCCAGGATCATGTGCATCGTACAAACGTCTGAATCATGAAATCGGAATCGATGGTCTGTTCGATGTGTTAATCATTTTCTCTTGATCGACACTGTCACAGTGATTGGTCACCATCGGGTTCTTTTGTGCGGCCCACGCTTCTGGATGGTACACCGACACCTTTCCGAGGGAGTGCACAAACACTGATCGTAACACTATCGATTGGTTCTGAATTCCTGTACGGCGGTTTGCGCTTCTCGATTGGTTACGACGCACATACGCTTGTCGGGATTCTTCTGTGCGGCCCACGCTTCTGGATGGTACACCGACACCTTTTCGAGGGAGTGCACAACCACTGATCGTAACACTATCGACTGGTTCTGAATTCCTGTACGGCGGCTTGCGCTTCTCGATTGGTTGCGACGCACCTGGGCTTGTCGGGGGAAACAAAACCCAACGTGATCACATTCTGTTCCGAATCGATTGGCACTGTTATTTTATGTCGTTCTAATCCCCGAAACTGCTGTTTACTGTGTAGCCTTTCGTCACAATATGACATCCTAAATATTTTAAAAGAGACACTTAGAGCGTCACCATACAGTTGATCCAAGTTCCACTAGGTAAGTCTTACTATCCGACCCAGCCGAGAATGCCTGGAAGAGGGCATTCTACCTGAGTTCCATACAAGAAAATGGAATACAGAAGAAGTACAAGAGACCTTTTTTGCTCTCCTCGTTGAAATACGCTTTCCGGTTTATGGTGAGGCGCCGAGGAGTTCGAATTGAAAGGTTGCACCGACCAGCCCTCCACCCAAACAATTGTCTCCAATCTCCACTAATCTCAATTGACCTACAGTATCGCGGGCGACGAGGTTGCTTGCTATAACAATATGTAGGCAACGCGTGACCAGTTTGTACACAAATCGTCAGGCACTGTCTCTTTTGCTAATGGGGTGATGTCGAGAGACACCAGATGAAGGGTGCAGTTCTTTGATGAGCTCGCACCTCAGTAAATTTGGAGCTTGTTCCGCCTGGCACATTCGTTCCTTGCCCCCATGGTTTCAGCATGGACCTTCCGAGAACATGACTCCTGGCACTCGACAAAACCAAACCTCCGTCCAGGACTGGTTCGGATAAACTGCTCCAATATAACTAATCCTGGTGCAAGTATCTGTTTCTGGAATACCAACCCCGGCCCGACGCATAACGATCGTCGGTGCCGAGCGGGTATCCTATATGCCGAGTTGAAGCCTTCAATTAGACGATTTGACGAGCCCCACGCCCCGACGCTGCCACGACCGTCCAGCCCGACGCATAGCTATCGTCGGTCTAAACCGAGCGCCTTGTTCACGGCCCGGAGACACCATCTGTGCGCCTTCACCATACGAAAACTGTGCGCTATTCCTCGTCACCCCGTCGGAACGAACACTCTCCAGGCCTTTATATGTGCGAGACGTTTGTGGCCGAGTTAACTGCGAAACCAAAATGCGTTGTCCGTTACAAACGGTGCCGGTTCGATACACCACCAACGAAAGGAGTCAACCGCACCATCAACAAAAACAATATCACTATTTACGCAAGCAAGCACTCAAACTCCCTGCCCTATACCGCCCTGCCCAATCAGGAAAGACCGGACGATGCTGGCCCCTCTAGTAAGGCCATGACGATCCAGGCACCTATCGAAAACATAACACGCAAGGGCGGGAGCGAGCAGCGAAAATACATACATTATGGCCTGCCCGCGTCCCCCCCAGACGACACGCAAAAATGTCAGGATGACAGCCAAGGGGTGAAGTAAGGCATCTTACCAAAATAACCAGCACCGCTTCTGACACAATTAATATCTCAATCACCCTAGCAATCCCACGCTATTCCCGACACGGCGCTACACCCGTACGCTCGCCCGGCATGACGATTCCGGATAACTGACCGAAGAATGTACATCTCCACCACCCTCCTCCGCCCGCAGAGACTCGAAGACCACAACAACGCCAAACCTCAGACTCACACCAACTCCGACCGACACGGCGCTTGATTTTCAAGAAGCGAAGATTTCCATGCCAACCGGTATCCGTACCCTCGCCCGGCATGGCGCTACCGAATTTCTGAACGCGGGATTTACATTCCCACCACCCTCCCGCCGCCCGCAAAGACTCAAAGACCACAACAACGCCAAACCTCAGACTCACACCAACTCCGACCGACACGGCGCTTGATTTTCAAGTAGCGAACATTTCCATGCCAACCGGTACACGTACCCTCGCGCGGCATGGCGCTACCGATATTTTGAGCGCAGAATTTACATGCTCAACACCCTTCCCCAATATCCCGGAAACCAAAGAAATTTCACGACCAAACAGACTCACGCTAACCGGACATGGCGCTCAAATTTCCAGAGCAAATTCACGTGCCCACAGCTCCCACAAAGACAAGCCCAAAAACGAAAACAACATACAACCAACAGAAACTTAGCTGACACCTCTTGGAGTCCATACAGCCCACAGATCTTCATATTTGCCGTCTTGAAGCACGCCTTTTTTGGGGAGAGAGAGAAACGGACGGGGGGTGAGAGCTGCGGTGCCGTTGGTATAGCCGCGCTCAGGAAACACTGATCAAGCCAAACAGGACAGCAAAATGAACAAAAAGGAACAAAATGAACAAAAAATAGGCCAGGACAAAAAAAAAGACAAGCAAAGAAAAAAACCCGCAAAAAAGTTCAAATCAGGAGAATGAATCCCGTGACGGCTCGTGTCGGCTAAGATAGGGGTTGGTATGAAATTGAGGAGGAGATTTCAACTAATTTGAGTCGATTTGAACTAATATTGACCCGAGAAATTGCACCTCGCGTGCGTCTCAATCTACCGGGTGATAAGCTTGTCTGCAGGTGTTTGTAGATAGTTGTTGGTTATTTTTTTGTCGTTGTTTGTTGGGTATTAGCTTTAGTGCATACGTTCGTCATTATTGACCGGCCGTCATATGCCCCCAAGGATCGATGCGAGCACTCGCTCTGTCTCTAGGATACTGTCCTGGGATGCTGTCTGTGCGGGTACAGTTTATTACAGGATAGACCTGCGCTACCCACGGCAGCCCGGGCGCGCCTGAAACCAAGGTATATCTGTGTTAGAACTGTCAACATATCTAGTCGGGGATCGACTCCTCACGACAAAAAAAACACGACACGCACGCACGCTCACGCAACCGACCTTAGCCGTATACTTCAAGAATAGTAGTATACCGCGCTACAGCTGTACGTCGCCGCCACCAGCACTCACTGTTTTCTGTCTCATTTTCCTCTCCGTGGTTCCGGGCAGTTACTATTTTTTGCATCCTCACCATCCTTACTATCCTCACTGTCCTCTCATACTTAGACTATTAAGCACATCCAACACCTTCTTTGCACTCGGCACTAAACCAACCATATTATTACCACTTTTTCGGAAATGCTCGAAATGGGTACGCTCAACAGTTGCCGCTGCGCGTGTCCCTCTGTTCTGACGAGGTTTGGCTGTTATTGGTGCATTGATGCATACCAAGTACTGGCACTGGTACTGGCGCGTTTGTAAAGTCTACACCAGGGTATTGATAGTGGGCGGTGCAGTCTGTACGGAACGCATGACATACTATACGAAGCTCAAAATACTATTTATACCAGGGTATTACAGGAAGTACTACCACACTGTCTGGAAATGGACGGATACTTTGGTACTATTTTTCATGGTCAAACGTTCATTACATTTCCGATCAGAGTGGAACAAATTTCTCGCCAGGCACTTGTGCTGCTGTTGTTGTACAGGTGTCTCTGTGGGTGGCCCTCGTGCCTACTAAACTCAACTACGTGGGGTTCAATTATCACCAAGTGTGCATACTCGTGCGACTGTCGCATCATGCCTCAATCGCTTACCTCAGCGCCGTCGTTGGGGTATGGGAAATCGCACACGACGTGCCCACGGGACAACCAACGGTAGCAGAACCCCTAATCAACTAGGCTACAAGTTTGGGGGCAATCGGGAATAGCAGCAATCCGCGAATAAGACACGCATCAAACGAGCGACGGCACTGAGGTGAGAGAAGGGTAAACAAGTATGGGTGTGATCTCATGCCGCAGCAGAGAGAGGCCTCATTGATCCCGAGCTATGTACGAATTAACGTGCGACGCGATGTTACAACAGTGATCTGGAGATAAAAGAGGGAACGCCGGCAGGGGGATCCCTTTTCGGGAAAGCCTCATCGTTATATGGGGAGACAGCAGTGATTGAGTATCACTCCATGAGCGATATCTCTCTCCAGCAGCAGCACGACAAAGTGGAAATAGGCCAGGAAAAACAGACAATCTCGCACGCCCATCGCTGGAAGCGAGGTGTACCGTCGATAACGACATCATCAGTCTTGTTAGTGTTCGCTTCACCGTGGTACGTGCTCTCTGCGATAAGGTGCCGCGTTCATTGCCAGACAGTCAACGTGGCAGTAGTAACCCTGGGTGAGAGTAACCGACTGGTCGCGGCAGGAGGCCTCATTTATTACAACAGTAAGTACCACCTGTACGAAAACTTAAGGACATTTTTGTTCATTTTCATCATCAAACGTTCATCACGTTTCCAAGCGGAGTGGAACAAATTTCTCGCCAGGTACTGCTGTACAGGTGGCTTTGAAGGTGATAATCGTGCCTCCTAAACTCAACTACGTGGGTTCAATTATCCCCGAGTGGACACACACCTACGACCGCCGTAGGGATTATATTGTCTTGCATAAATATTTGATTAGCGGAAAGCGCGGGAGCGTGAGTGAGCAACATTCGAAGAAAATCAACGAGCAGTGTGTGAATACTATGGAATATTAATGAAGGCACGTACCGGGGGGGAGAAGGGACGACACCTGTGACCACGGCTCGTCCAGAAGCTGGAAAACAAAAAAGGTGACGGCAAAAACAGATAAACGTACAGCAGTAGACCGGTATCTGGTACTGGTACGTACCTAAGGCATATTATTTTTGCACCGGCGGAATCGGCGTTCGTTTTTCATTTTTTCAAAAAAGTTCGGCATAATTTTCGTACAAATATTTCTTCGCAGATACTCTTAATATCATGACTGTGACATAAAGCGCCTTTTTTATATCGGGGTCCGCAGTGAGTGCGTGCGAAATGTAATTTACAACGCCGCTCTCACAGCTCGCTGCGGAGAAAAAACAGTCACAAAACGGCTGAGCCAAGCAGAGCGAAGTCATTCACGAAGCCGAGCAACGTTAGCATCGGTCACCACTACGAAAGGCAAGGACCGACCAGCAACCTACCCACCCTCATCACTATACTAAGGGCGGTTGTTATCGGAGACATGTTGTTCCGTAATTTCCATATTTTTTTGATTGGTCAAATGTGTATCAATATTCACGGAGAGGCGTTCTGTCACAATGTTGCATCTGTTTAAATATCTGGGACGCTTAGACGTGACATGTAACTATTATAAATATTATTTTTATTTGAATCTTGGCCATCCGACAATGTGCAGCAGGAGCTTCAATATTGATCACTCATAACATTTCCGAAAGCAGAAAATCACGGAAACCAAGGCAACCTATGCGCAAAGTCTAACATCCTTCTATGTCTACTTCCCGCCCAGATGTATCCACAATAATACTCCATTTGTTGTCCTTGCTCCCTCCTCCTTCCCAATATGCACTCGTCACATTCTATTCCTAAGTCCTACGCCGCATCCAAGCTCCATCCCCACGCCATCGGTGTGGGTCTGTCATCTTCCCCCCCTCTGCGTCTCCTCGCTTCCTGGTGGTCCCTGGGTACTATTATTGTGCACACGTCGGACAGATCAGATCCATATGTCTTCATCTAGATCATTCTTGACGAATTTTTCCATTATCTATTGGATCGGCGGGATCTTAATCCGTTTCTTAAGGGGGGGTCTAAAGAATCTGTATGATCGAGCAATTTTCTGCCGTTGGGGGATAAAACGATCTACAGGCAGATCTATGACTCACGTTTCTCCAGAGTGGTGGGATCTATACAAGACCCGGGCGAAGTCTACTTAACGGCTTAAGCACACACATTTGACCGGGTGGAATCTAAAAGATCCGTGGGACTAGATCTCTTCGCGCCTTGGGATCTATGGGATCTGCAAGAAAGATCTATGATAGCACATGACTGTGTCCAGGTGGAATCTAAAGTATCTAGATCTTTCACACACTTCATGTGTAACTAACTATATGGGATCTGTACAGGACGGCTCTTTCACACACATTGGCTGGGTGGGATCTATACGATCTGCACCATCTAGCACGTGTATAGTCTAGGTGGGATCTACAAGATCGGTACTTCACACATGCTCGGCCGGGTCGGATCTATAGGATATAAACCTTCGGCACAACATATATTCGACCATCTTGTTTATCGCTTAATCTACTGCTGTTGTGTATGACATGATATCACAGTTAAGCCATGATATGATGTTGTGGTTGACCATTCATTTATTATTAGTAGACTTGTCATCCGACAATATGCAGCATGTGAGCTTCAACATTGACCAATTAAAACATTCCTGAAATAAGAAATCCCCGGATATCAAGGAAACCTATGCACCAAATATATCTACCTTATATCTATCTCTATATGTCTACTTCCTTCTGTGTTTTATCTACGCTACTCTGTGTGTTGTCTTTGTTCCCTCCTACATCTTAACATGTGTATTCATCTTTTTATCCTTCAATCTGTGATATGATATCATAACCTTGGTCTTGAGCCCCGGTAGTCAATACTGTTGTTGTACAATTGCGTTTTCTTGAACTTAGTCTTTGATTCTTGGGCGTTGCACGCATACCGTACAATAACCGTGACATGAGCACAATAAGCACGGCACAATCCCCTGCCCATCTCAGAAATAGAAATAAGGTATCGCGTTATTGTTGTCACGCATACCAAAACCAGTACACATTCTGCTATCAATAATGAAAGTAAAGGGCTGACTCGAGACTAGGAGACATTTCGCCTGCCGACAATATGATGATGATTGATTTCTGATGACGGTCGACATCATCATGGCCAAACGCCAGCTAGGGATCAGGAAGCGCAGGAGAAGCTGAACATATATAGCCCAGACCACAGGCCACAGGGAAGGCCGCCCTATTACAAGTACTGTAGATGATACGGAGGCTGGACTGGGTAAGAGGACCGAGAGCGTAAAGCGATAGCTATCGTAGCTGTGCTTGACATCGCCCGGCCCACGGAGCTCCTGCTATGCAGCAGGAGAGGGAGGAGCAGCGGATGGTGGAAACGGAAACAGGGGCAGGGGCCGAGGGAAAGGAAGGTGAAGAGAGAGGAGATGGGAGAAGGGAGGGGCTGCGGCTGTGCAAGCGGAAGAGAAGGATGAGCAGGCGAACAGGCGAGAGCATCAGGCGTGTCTGTCTTTGGGAGCGAGCGCTTGCGGGAAACAGAACAATCCGCACGCGGGCAGAAAATTGTGGAACCTGCCACCCCTTTACCCACTGCAGGCTATTATTGCACACCACAGACACGCGTTCTCACAAGGCGGGGCATGATTGCACCGCAAGGAACGCTGTGCTTTTGTGCTGTGCTTCTGTGTTGCTGCTCTACGGCGACCGAGCCGCGCGTGAGTGACCGCTGCGGAGAGCGCACTGCTGCTGGTTTGGTGAGCGAGCAACCTTGCGCGGAACGTCGCGGGAAGTATTTTCGGCCCCAATTTAGTGAGTGCAGATAAACCAAGGCAACGCGCTCGAAGGATCACCCCCCAACAAAGAAGCCCTCGTCCAGCTCTCTGCTGCTTCTGAGCTGCTGCCCTACAGTGGCCGAAGCGCACGCAAGCAAGCATCGCGGTGAGCGTGCTCCTGCATGTG
>JBBMHQ010037779.1:0-16828 GCA_037834295.1 Postelsia palmaeformis
CTAGACCAGGATTGATTATCCCCATAGTCAGTTTTGCCCCTCCCCTGGCTACTGCCTATGCTTGTGCTCAGAATGTCAGCATACTTGATTGTTGTCTGTTACTTCCTTGAAACATACATACTGGATTTCCCCATGACTGCTAGTGAGTGGTAGTATACGTGGGAAAGGAGCGTGTAGCTCGACGAAAACTGTCGTCGCTATCGATTTTTTGGTCATTTCTTGTGCGTTACGGGAAGGGTTATCCTTTTTCAGAGCTAAGGTACAGGTGGGCGAGATAAATGTTGCACTTCGCACCGTTCACTGGGTATTTTTCGTAGTATCTTTTTTTAACCCATTCAGTCGGCGCCGGCCGGAAAAAGGTAGACAGTGGTTGGAAATCTACCTCTATCATCCCGATGCACATGCCTTGAGCTGTGGTATGGGGGAAATTTCGGTATTCGAACAGTTCGTGCGCTCCGCGTCCCGTGCCTTTGGGGCTGGAGAAGCCGAACAAGCCGGGCTAAGGTATACATAGCTGGTAGGGTATACGAGTGAGCCGGAACGTGTTTTGACGCACGAAGCTTCTCAACCGAGCGTCTACCCAGTTATTTGTGAAGTGCGTAACGCCTGCATCATTATTCGCCTTGCTCATGCTGTACGCAGTGATATCGTGTTTGGATTCGAGTGTGCACATTTCGCACATCGTCGGCGGTCTGGGTTACGTAGGGCACTCGTGAAACGAAAAGCCTCAAGGAGTATAGATTCACCCCTGCCGTCGCATGCGTCGATTTCGCGCCGGCTTGTGCTTGTAAAGGTTCCGAAGTTGTGTTCTCCGCATCTCCGCTGGCGTTTCGATACTTTCGCTGCCCTTGAAAACTCAGCCGAAGATCCGAAACCTACTTGCAGCAACGGTCTGCCCGGTGTGCAATCCGGCTCCGTCTGCTGCGCGGATTTCTGCGGGAGATGCGGAGGACGCGGATGCGCCGACATCCCCAACGGCGAGGTCGGCTGGTATCAAATTTCTTCGTCTCTTTCCCTATTTTATCACGCACCTTCGGTAAAGCGCGAAGTTTGGTTCGTTCCAGACCCCGAAGACAGGGGGTGGCTCGCAGGCAGCAACCAAAAGTGTGACTAGTGTCTGGCAGGGAGACGTACACTGCTCAGCCCCCCTACATCAGCAGATTTGACACACCACTCACTCGACACTGTGGTCGACGTCTATTATGTACGAGACAAAGAGATGAATCCCTCAACCGTTGTTGGAGTAGATGGAGGTAGGGTTCGGTTTGAAACTGCTTCACAGCCGCTTTCGTGACCGCAGATTATGCTATATTTCAGGTAATTTTGCTTTCGCGAAAATTCGTCACCATCAGCACCATCACTGCCGTCAATATATGCGCCTCGTATACAACATCTCTCTCAACCACAACGTTAAATAAGTGAAGCCTCCGCTATGCTAACGGGAACAATCCTCGCCTCTTTCCATGTTCACAGCACAACTGCTGCGCGCAGACGATCAGAGGCAACAACAGGATTTGCAGCGAAACTATGGAGGCACCGTGCGTGATCGTCGAGGAGGGTACGTCGTGTAAAACTGTGGTCACGTCATTGGTTCTAGCTATCAGTTCGTCGAAGGTGGCAAGTAGCTCGGAGTAAGTGCGTGTGGTCATCGCGCTCCTAGTTGTCTGGTTTCGTGGGGGTGTGAACATATATCATAACTGACGCACCGGTGGGAGAGAGATCGGCTGCAACTCCCATCAGTCATAAGATTTGTCCAGGGTGTATATATATTGGGTGTGTAAATATTGAGTTTACGCTCAATGAGTGTAGAGAGGTAGTTGGAGGTTGGCAATTGAAAAGTAAACACAGCAAGAGTGATTTAGCTGTGACATGCCCACGCGAGAGCCCTACGTTAGAGTTATTCGTAGGCGTCCGGCAATCATCAAGTTTCCGCCTCCTGTCCTGTTGATGACGGATAGCTGACATCTCCCAGACGTCTAGTTGTTGAGGTTGCGCACATGTTTGCGCCTTTCCGGACCTGACGTTTGTTTTTCCGCGCTCCCGCCTGCCGTCGTTAATGTTTCACTGAATCCCCGACACGACTTGAAGAAATTCCCGAGGTTTGCAGCAACGGTGTGCCCGGCGTCGAGCGAGATGGCTCCTGCTGCGCGGCTGAGTGCGGGATTTGCGGGGGAAGTGGTTGTGCCACAAGGCCCGGTGGCAGGGTGCGTTGGTTTATGGTGTTGCCTCTCACCCTAGCCTCATGTCACGATAGCAGTAGCATATTTTGACCGAACTGGTTCTGACGGTCGGGTTTCCTTACCTGAAGAACTATCCAATGTCAGAACTTGAGACTACAGGTAGTCAGGACAATACTGGGCTATAATATTTAGCAGGGGGTGTTCGGTCGGTGTTGTCGTCCAACCGAGGCTTTTAGCGTGGAACCAGAGCTCCGCCGGTGGGAAGCCCGAGAAATAGCTGATATATCCCTCCTACCATACCAAATCATGAGTTCCTCCTCTTTCAGGGGCCTCTTGCGAAGAGTACCGCTCGCGTTTGTACCTGTTCATAGCGGTGGGTGACCCGTACGCAGCCGTGGGTTGACAACTGTTGTAGTATCTATAGCCGGGTTACCAGGGGCGGCACTTGTGAACCCAGATAGATGTTCCTCACCGACGGGGGGGGGCTCAACCATGGCACCTGAGGAGCTTTGCGACCATTGTATCGTTGGACCTGATGTGTATGTTACCTTTTCTTTCCGTTCGATGCCTTACCACGGAACAACGCTTGTAGCTGGGTACATTTACATGTCGGCGCTATGTCGGTTGTTTGCTGGCCTGTAGAACTCGTCGAGTAAAAAGCCTCGAAAATGATGAGGCGTTACCGCTGCCCCATACCACGCGTCATCTGGCGGAAATACGTGCACTGGTCGGCGCCCAACAATGATGGCCGGTCTGACCAAACATCACATTGTTCGTCCCTGCTCTGTTTTGCAGGATTCCTGCTGTACCGGCAAAATTCAAGACAGTGGCATATTCTGCAGCGACACACCGGCGGCGCCGTGCATCGTGGACTATTAATAGGTGTATCTTCATGTGTAATTCGTCCCACGTGTATCGATGATATGTGGCACAACAGTCGTGTTGCATAAACGCTGCTGTTATCTGATTGGTGTGATGGCGGAGTATCTGCAATGTGCTCCAGCTAGTGCCACCAGACCAGCCGTAGTTGCGTTCAAAGCGTTTCCATAGCGTCTTTGTGTACCGGGGTTGAAAAACCAAAAACAAAAGAGGGTTCAAAAGCGTTCTGGAGTCTAGGGTTTCACCGTCAAGTCGCAAAATAAACTACGGCGTACAACGTCATTTAAGGCGGGAATCATTGAAGAGCTTGCACACGCTCACGTTCTCACTCTCCTCTCCGTTCACACCAGCATGTCAGCCCTCAGTAGATTATGGTGATGAAACTTATTTTACCCAGAACGTGATAATTTCAACAACAGCAACCAACCTTTGTTTTAGTAAGATTTGAACGCTCTACTGCGATACTACAGGAGTGAATTTCGATAGGCACTGACCTCGGTCAACGTCAAAATCACTCCAAAGGGAGGCATAGAACCACTGACTTCTAATATTGGTGCGTCTGTGCACTGCTAGAGTTAATCTAGGGTCGACTACCCCGATTATTGGGCTAGCAGTTTGACGGACTACTTCACGAGCGTCCTGTGTATACCGCGACAATCACCTATGATAGCGTTAAGACTTGGTGCTATGTAGCAGGCATGGATGTCAACAGTAGTAGGCAGTGAGCAGAACGTTACACTTTGCTTGGCTCTAACGACTTTACCCATCGTCGTCGCGCTGCCTGTACTGCGTACACTACAGGCTGCGATCGCGACTCAGGTAAGCGCCTGCGGGAATCAGGGATTACTATGACTAGTCTACAGATGGCTGTGATTGCCAGGCATTCCGAAAGATCAATCTCACTTTTCCTGCCCAGCTGCATATCATCAAATACGTTTTCATGGCTTCGGGGTGTTTCCTATGTCCTTCTATTGTACCTGAGGATATTTACCGTACAAAATGAAACTGGCAAGAGCTGATAAATTTGACCATCAACAACGAAACAGAGTCTGGGAAGGGGAATTCAGAACATTTGAGGGATAGGGCTCATGTATGCGCGACAAGGTTTGTCATGGGCCCAACGAGTTGTCCATCGGAGGGCGAGAGGCTGGTTGGTGCAATTCGCGAACGATACAAGCTCACGGAAACGAAACGGTCCGAAGTGGACGGTTTCACGACTGTAAAATACAAGGAAAAAAACAGACAAGCTGGAAGTACTTCCAAGAGATTACTCGAAACCAAAGTCATCGATAGTGTATATATTTGAGTTTTTTTATTTCTGACCTCCGGCGCCGCCTCCGTGTTCGTCCCTCCTTACAACCTTCCACAGGGTTCACGTTATAATTCGCCGCTTCCCATTCCCGTCATGCCGGGGTAGACGACTGCAGCCCAGCCGAGTCCCACGACACCCACTACCGGGGAGTGGTACCGGCGGCCGTGGTTGCGAGCGTGCCGATGTGACGCCGAATAACAACCCCCGGTGAAAACTCCTAGGCGTATGGGAAAAACCACAGGAGGAGGTAAAATAGTGTGCACCCAGGTGATGCTACTACAGCAACAGAAGCCTTGCGTTTGCGAAGGCGGGTGAGCACGCAGTTTCTGCAGGTAATCACCCGTAGTGTGCCAACACGTCTACGCAGGTTCCTTCCACGGGAGGCGTTATCTCGCAAAGAGGGGGGAGGGTTTTTGCGGTAATACGGTCTTGACACACCTTGGCAGCTGTAGGGGCAGGGGGTGGGGTATCTGAAGGGGCTCTTTGTACCATTTTGTTTCGATAATAGTTGGGCCGTCACACCCTGGCCACTTCCTGGGGAGAATGCTATTTGGCGTGGGCGATAACGTTTTTTGCAAATAGTGGGTGCCATGCAACACCTCGTCATGTTTTGTAGTGGCGGGTGTCTTTGGTTGCGATTCAGTTTGAAACGCCGATTGTATTAGCTTTATTTGAGGTTTTTCGGAACTGCTTCAATACTAGAGATTGGAAAGTATAACATTGTCAGGCAGACCATAACATCGGCGACTGATGTCCGGGGGGCTACTTTCAGTACCGGCAGTAAGGACATTGATACTCGTCAACCGTTTTTTCGGGAGCGCGTTGCTAACAAGGAGGTGGACATTTTCTCCGTACCATCAACACATTGCATGCTGACTATTAATATATCATCAGACCTTTATAAAGTCCATGCATTTGATTCGTCTGTGGAGCAGCTCCGAGTGTTTGTCTGGCTTGAAGGAAACGTTTACAAGGTAATTGGAGAAAAGATTGGAAAATACGCATGCTCGCAGTCAGGGTACCACGCAAGTACGTTGTGGCGATGGTCTTGATAAATCGTGTCGTACACTTCGACTGTTGGTGGAAGGCGCACGGGAAGACAGATCACTAGGTAGAAAGTACCGATTCAGGTGCAATATTTGTTGCATTTTGCACTTTTCCTTGGAGACACTCTAGGAATAGGGCTGCTTCACGTTAAATTTTTTTTTCCCCCGATCCGCTGCGGTTGTGCTTTTACAGAGTACCTGGTGCATAATCAGGGGGGCGTTGTTGCTAGCTAGGCTGCACGGGCATGCATGGGAAGACGGTGTCGTAAATGTTCTTCGGAGGAAACACGAATATCCTCTACTACGGGGGTCCATAGTTAATAGGACCAAATATTGTTACTAAAAAAAAGTAGGTAAATATATAGGTTTTTGTTTGGACCCCAGGTCCTATTAACTATGGCCCCCCGTAATAGCATGTTGGAGGTTTTCCCTTCCCATACTTTCTGTCATTACATGGAATCTAATCTGTATTGGAAGTGATATTGCGAGATTAGGTACTGAGATTGCCGCTCATCCGAAGCAATAATATATTATGGAGGTTGGGGTTGACGTTTTACCCTCGGGCAATTGGTTTGATCGAATTTGGGATGTGCCGTTGCACCTGGCATTAAGCGGTTTTGTTCGAGAGTTTTTTTTTCAAGATTTCGCCTGTCGTAGTAGGGCGGCTCTTGGTGATGCTTCGGTGGTTGACACTCGGAGAAAAATGAGTTTTCAGTTGCGAGGCGAGCGCTTCTCGGTTTGGGTGTCCTGGCCTGAATGATGCCGCATCGATTGGGTGGCGCCCCTGCCGGGGTCAGAAGTTCGTAGTGTAGTGATACGAGACTCGTCTGTATCAGTTAGCGCTTTGGAGTCTGTGAGGCGGGCATGCAGATATATGACAGCTTCAATGACTTCATTTATTATCCCGTGTAGCCACTTACTTCCAGAGACAGCAGTGAACTGCCTGTCGGGTGTCTTATCATGAAGACTACGTGATACAATCAACTGATTTGTGCGGAATAAAGGGTATTTTACCTCGTCGCACAAACTATCTAACTCGACGACCAGCTGTGGGCAACCGTCAAGAAAAGACAAACACGGTACCCTGGTTGTCTAACTCACCCAGTGAGCACCATGTTTTACTGTGTCGTTGTGATAACCGACGTCAACCCAACCTAATATATATTAGAGGGGAGTCTGCTCCAAGACTGACGACTGGATGTGGTCATCTTTGCCATGATTCGTGCTTTTTCAGCACCCATTCAGATGCCGTGAGAGCGGAGGGTAGGGGGAGGGGTACTCGATATATTCCACGGCGGGGATCTTCCCAAAAGACTGACAACTGGGGGTGTTCATCGTCATGATGAGTCCCTTTCCAGTACACAAGTAGTCGTAGGGCCGCCCGGACTTCCTCACCTTCTGTATCCCCCCCATTCCCTTTCCCGCGTCCCCCTGTTGCTTGGTTCAGTCTTGCTAGCTCTATGTTTCCCTCCTGTCTTTCTCATATACTCGTCTGGTTGTCTTTTCGATTGAGCGTGGAAGCGTTTTCATAGCTAGCTCCTTCAGCTGAAATTTCGTATCATTTTTTTTGTTTTATCGGTCACTTCTCCCCCCCCCGTTTACTGTGTACTGGTATGACACACTGTGCAATGGTACTCGTGCATCGTTTTTGTTTGCGTTCTGTCGCTTGCGTAGTTTCTTGTGTATTATCTAGTACGTGCTGTTATGCTCTCTGTTTTGTCCTTTTCTTTATCCATTTTTTCCTCCTTCATCTTCCCCTGCCTTTCTCTTCCTTCTCTTCTTCCTCTTTTTCATGGAATTTATATCACTCTTGATTCGTGGTTGAGGCGCCCGATACACTCAAAGATATGATGCTCATCGTATTGCCTTGCCTTGATTGTCCATTTTATTTCTGCCACCCTCTCCTGTCTACTTGTCTGTGCAACTCTGTGTATTTGCTCGTGTCCAGTCGCTTACCTATTCGTTAGGGTGTTCTCTCCCACGTATCCTAATACATTGCGCCCCTATATTTTCCCTTGCCTTGTCCTTTTTTGAGGCATGTACATTTTTGTCATTTTTCAAGAAAGGCCGTGGCATGCGTGCACCACCTCCGGCCAAACCTACCACGGCACATTCCAACCCTAACCCACCAAACCCTCCACGGACCTCCACGGCATACCATGGAACCCTAACCCTAATCCTTACCCCAACGTAGAAGCCGCTAACATTGGGGCGCCGCGGGGGTTGCCATGACATTCCGTGGGGTGACCATGGAGTGCCGTGGCGGTTTACCGCGGGGGTTGCCATGGAACTACCCATGGCATGCCACGGCACCCCCCACGGCGTGCCATGAAATGCTTTGCCACACCATGGGATGCCGTGGGGGTGCCATGGTACGCCACAGATGTTACCATGACCATGGGATACCGTGGGGATAACATGGTCTTGCTTGAAAGCATATTATTGGCTGTCAGGCTGCCACGTCGCTGATATGTACGTTGTCGTGGACATAGTATTACCCTCTCCCTGAGCAAGATGGCGGGGTGTGGGTGCTCACTCTCAGAAGAGTGCGTACAATTGTCATGAGGAGCGAACAACCAGTGATTTCAAGAAGAAAATATTTTACCAGGTATTAGTTACGTGACGGCTATCTTACAAGTCAACTAACGCGTGCAAAATAATCTATCATACATAGTAGATCATCACGCGGGTTGCCCGTGCGTAGACAAGATAATGTGCCATCGATTGCTTTCCGTTGAATTCTCGGATGATACCTAACCTAGAAGAGTACACAGACATAGTGAAAACGAACAATTACTGCACCTCTTCCGAACAGGTCAGCATGAGAAACACAACGAACCACCCTAGCATCGTGAGATTTACAGACGAATTGGAAAAACAACACGGTTTCAGGAATTTACTCAACTTGACGTCAATATTCCCCTTCCCTTGACAGGGACTCAACGAAATAGGCGGCGTGCCAGGGGCACCCAAAAAAATAATGTAACACACCGCAGATTGTCGTTCGCTACTATTGATAGAGACGGGGGAGGCACGCTAAAGCCGACTAAAGATACATATAAATCCGAAAGTATGCTATTTCAACATTCCGTTTTCCTCTCATCCCTCGTACTCTCCTCCTATTGGTTTTCGTTTCTGATCTCCCTCTGGAGGTGTCGTGAGTTGATTTCTCTTTTTCAAGGGCGCCCACACCTTATACACGTGTCGCTTCGATACATCAGTGTGTCAGAATACCCCAGGAATACCCCTGCTAATAATATTACAACAAGTTTCCAATTTTTGGGAAATCCGGAGACAAACCAAATTCCAGACCTGTCGGGGGAGGTGTCTCAAGAGAGCTGAGCATGGAATAATAGTGTAGTTCCGACAAGAATTACGAAAATTTGCCCGGCTGCAACAACTGCTCTGCTGCTGCTGTAGCTTCTTCACTTACCGTAGTCACTCCGCTTTCTCTCTCCTACACTCTCCAAACCCTCACCTGAGCCAACTCCGACACTGCCAAAAAAGTTTCCACGGCTCTGACACGATGCGTTCTTTCGCTTTCCTGGCCACCGTCTTCGCTGCCACCCTGGGCATCTCTTCCGGTAAGCGGCTCAAATGGATTGGATCGAGCGTGAAATGGGGGACGGAAACGCTGTGGGTAGGTTTTGACGCGGTGTGATACCGCGCCAGTGCACGATTTTTTTGTTCATATTACCGATCTTGTCAGATAGCAGTACGGGTCGCATTCCTGTGGTATCGGAAGCGATACACGAAAGTATCCCGATAGCACGAGTGGTCACCATTAGTACTGTGGAGGTATTGTGGCCGAACTTGGCTTACGGGATGTATCTTCGTGTGATATTCTCGTGTAATTTTGCGTTGCCACTCTCGATGCCGTAATATGCCCATGTACTTCATGGTGTGCGTCCTGGCACCTATACTGCCCACGCATATACGCAAAGGTCTGCTTTCTGCCGGAGGGGTAGAACGCCAGATTTTTAAACGCCCGGACTAACTCACTTGTGTGAGTTGTTTACCGCTCTATCCAGCTGGTTCTATCGCCACATACAGTACTGTAGATAATCCCGAGCAAAGTTCTTCAGACCTCTATCACGCACACCTGAGGGCGCAGACAGTCCACAGACAAAGACATAGAGACGCCCATACACGATTGGCACATGAATACCCTCACACTGGATTCGTTCCTGTCTCTCGGAGAGTCCGCAAGACCTTCCGTGAGCAGGTATATTTTGCTCCCAATATTTCCTGTGGCGTTGAGTGAGGGATACATTGCGGATGTCACCAACAACAGAAGAGCACCCCAAGACTCATTTCGAACGATTGTCTACTGCTGTACGCCATCGTACCGTACTTGTAGAGATCGAGTGCTCTACTCGGAGTTGTTTTTTTATCATGTATTATTCTCTCCTAGCACGTTTTAATACCTGCAGTTCAAGGAGAGGGTTAGTGTTAGGGTTGGGGCCATGGTTTAACGTTGGGTTGGGTCTTCGCCCGAACCTCGATCCTAACAGGGAGCAAAATGCCAGCCTGCCCTTCTAAGGATCTCCTGGCTCACAGATTGAGATAGGATCTCAATATGTGTTCCTCCGTCGGCAGACATTCTTTGCTTGTAAAAACGTGTACCTGGTACTACTCGCGAAGAAAACGCCACACACAGTAGACATCTCGCGGACAGCCGTGATTTCGATATTCCGATACCGATTGCAGTGACAACACCATCATGGTAGCGGCCCTGCTGTTATATGTTGGGGGCATCGGTGCAGGGTCGCAGCCTCGGCCCTACCCTTTTTGTGCATGATATATATGAGAGTGCAGTACCCTATCACGGACATCTAATATCGATGGTGTACCTTGATTCATGACGCGAGTATCGACTTCTATTTAAGCCTCCCCCATAAAAAGCGACGTTCTTGTATTACGCAGGTAAATACCCAGGTGCCTGGTGTCTGGTATTGTTAGAGTGGATTATATATAGTAAGACATATTGATATTTTTCCGGAGAGTAAGAAACACGTTTTGCATTGGATCATTTATTTTTAGGCTTGCCATGTCGGCTGCACCCCTAGTGTTGATGCTTGTGTCGGCGACTGACGAAAATGTTGTATGCCTGTAAGCTTTTATGGTTTATGTATACCAGGTAGGTTTCTAAAATTTGTCATTTTAGAAGGCAACCCCTTTGGAAAAGGAGCCACAATAAGGTGTGATTGCGATATCATATCTAATCTCCCACACATACAGTACATACGACAGTTTGGCGGAGACGAAATAGACAACTAGTCTCTATGCTGATACTCCTCGGAGCTCCCCCCCGCTCAATACTCGTGTCTTTTCGTCGAACGCCGTGCCTGTCCCAGCTCTTGTTGATGCTGGCAAGAGAACAACCGTCAGTGTTTATTCGGCTGGGTATGACGAGAGGACATCCGACAGCGGATGCAGCCCAGACGGCTGCATACCCGAGAACACTCGCGACAACGTTCGAGAGCCCAACTCTCGCTGGTCATGTCAGGGGGATGACCTCCAGAGCCCTGATGGCAAAGGGGGGTGTTGGATCGACTACTACTTCAACAAACCTCAGGACATCGTGAGAATGCGCATCGCTTTCCACAAAGGCTGCGAGAACGTGAAGACGCTGGACGTGTATGAGGACGACACCCACCACAGCACCATCGTGTCCAACGGGTACACCACCGGATATCAGAACTTCTTCATCGACACGGAAGGAACCACCAAGATGAGGCTTCGCCTCGCCGACTATGAATCCAACAACGATGTGTGGCTGAGCCTCATCGAGGTGCGTCAGCGGGAAGCTAACGAATATCGACATTGAGGTATTATTATCTTACACAAAAAAGGTTTACGGCAAAGTATTTTGTGAGGAGAGACCAGGTGAACCCGTTTACATTCAGACTTGAGCAGCATAGCTACAGAACACAATTTGAACATACCACCGACTCCCAATTGCTGCTGTAGGTAGTTTAAGTCTGACATATCCCTGGTGTGTAGGCTATTCGCTCATGGATTGGACCTGCACTATTCTACCGTACACACATATCACTTAACATATCACAATGGCAGGTTACACGAGGTAGATTATCTCGATCGTGGTTTGTCGGAGGTCTGGTACATTGCACCTGTGTCGAATGAGGAGATCATTCCGGCGCTCAGTGTGAGCGACATTGGTCATATTCTGGTGTGCCTGCAGCAAAACCTTAAATTCCCGTACTCTTACTAAATACCTCCGCAATCATTTACAGTTTCTTAGTACTCCCTACCCGAGCAAGCTGGCCAAGACAGATACATACAGTGTTGATGAATTGATTGCCAGATATTTAGCAATATTTGGACGAGAGATAAATGCCTATTTCGGCGACCGCAGAACACGACCCTTGCTTTTGGTCTACTGGAACAATCCAATATCGTGCGTAGCAGCGGGAGAGCATACTCCCCGGGTTCACACACTGTTGAGCGCCCGAACCAGTTACCGCTCTTCTATTCCCTTGTGCTAGTGGCTGCTAGCTGCGTCAAATATTTCGCTCCAAAAGTACTAATGATGCCGCATTGCTGCCCTTTGGTATGTTGCCTGCTCCCTAGGCAGTTTTGGATAGTTTTTTTCGGTCGATTGCCATCGACTCCAACGGTAGGTCCCCATGTCCCATCTCAAGCCAATATGTACCTTCCATGGGATGGGTTTCCATCGTCAAGAAGGAGGTTCCCTTTCCATGCTGACGATCGAAGTAAGTTATCCACCTTTTTTGTCGTCGCCGACGTGACCTAACCCACCTTGTTTCATTATGGTTCCCCACGCTCCCTTTGTTGCACACCTCAGGTGCAATTCATGGTGGACTAACAAAACCTTCAAGATCGGTCCGGCCCGACGGTCCACGAGCCGGGTACAGCTGCAGCATATCTTCTTTGGCTGCATATATTTCCTGCCACTTGAAATCTTAGGCGGGGGCCGGATTGTTGGCATTTTATTTCGAAGGTGGGGGAAAGGTTCCCGTCTGGTTGTTTGGTTTTGGTTGAGTGTAATATCTCAGATGACTCGTACGACAGAAATGTCGGGCTGTGTCACGTGAAGGTTGCCGGTCGAACTCAATATGCCGGGACTGTGGCTGTTATCGCCGGATCAAGATACACCCGTCATAAATAGGGAATATTTGGTATCTACTGTATACGTCATGGGTCACTACCGAGTAGATGCGTGGCCGATGTACGGAGTATGTATTGTACGACTATGGTTCTCGGACGAGGAGTGTATTGGCATGACCGTGCACGGTAGATCCATGGCGGGAATTTCGTTAGCCGGCGGAGACTTTCCAGCACTTTCCTCAGATCCAGTTAGGGCTAGCTTGGAGTTGTGACCGGGTGAAAGCACTCGCCCTGATGTGTTTATTTTCATATCGATGTATGTTACCGTAACGCAGGCAGACCAATCGGCGTTTCAGTAGGATGATAGGCCGGACGCTCATATGCGCACAGAGGTGATGGCTTCATCCCTCAAAACTAATTTTTTGAACGGCGTGATTGTGTGCACGAAATTGCGAAAGCTTGAGGCCAGCCATATCTGTCTGTACTAGTTGTAGAATATCGAGCAAAATACGTTGCGAGTATACTTAACGTACACGTTTGGATTGTTTCTTTTCATATTGTGTTTGGTATCTAAAGTTGCTTTAAAGGTAACATTGTTGAGCAGTGTCGGCAGTGGGTTGAAGGCGTTCTGCTTGTTCGGTAGGTGGCCTCCCAGGAATTGCGGGCGTGTATTGGCAGAGATAAGTTCACTGCGCACAGGCGTTGATGGGTGTCAAATTAATAACAGATCGAACAAGGCACCAAATTATTCCTTACAGTATAGACGAAGCGTCCGTGTGGGCACATTGGACCAGTTATTTCCTGCAGATCTCGTGACACGGACGATTTGAGCGTATGCTTCGAAGTATCAATATGGTAGGCAGGTATGCGTCCACCTGCAAAAACGTCTATGCTGAGTCCGTACAGCTGCTGGCGCTTGCTTATGAGTTGTTTACCACAAACAATACTTGGTGTGTCAGCGGCATATCGACACGATATTTGGCTCCATTCGCAAGACACAAGTCCCATAACCCTTGAAGTACTTGGAATTCTGGCTGGCGGTGGCAACCTCACAAAAAACAAACGTTTCCTTTCTCATGTCCGACAACGAGGGGCATATTTTAGCTTTTTCCCCGGCGGGACTGTGTGTTTCTCCGACATATTTGTTAAGCGGATGCAGAAATCTATATCGGGTTCATGAATCTACGTCAAGGTTCCTCCCGAGAACGACCTCATTGCGGTGACTTCGCCTGTCTTCTCCAAACGCCCATCTTTTCTATAACTCAAGACAAACCTATGTTTGAACCTATGTTTGAACAACTATGGTAATATGTGAATGTACACTCGAAAGTAGTGCCATGTGACCACGACTGCACAGTTTACATGCGGTGTGGACAAGCGAACTGCGCTCTGCAAATGAAGTCACATATCCTCCATATGTAGACACATATGTTCAACATGTGGTGTGTATCCGCTGGCCTTGACAGTTTCTAACGGAAACAAATGTGCCGAGCAAACCCACTCACACGTCCTCCACGGCAACCAAATTGTCGCATCTCGGCGACCTAGCCCTATGGCCAAGGTCTACCACTACAGTAACTGACGACAACAATCCGCCCCCAGAAAGCACTTCTCTTGAGGGAGATTCGTCCTCACTCATAATCCCGAGACACAAGTAACTACGAATAGTGTGCGGGCATGGTAGTCGACTGCATATTTTTTGCTAAAAAAACTCGTTCTCTTTTTTGCACAACATATAGTTGGCAAGTCTTGCCAAATACGATTTTGACAACCTAATGTTGAAGATGAATCTTATGGGAACCCTAAAATCGGAAAACAAATCAGGCTTTCTTCGCATCGCGTTGAAGCCCCGGAGTAGTGCCGTCGGTAGACATGAGCCTTTTTCCCGATCGCTGCCCAAAATTAAACAAAACTGTGCTTTCAACACATTATAACACCTGTCGCCGCCACCGCCGATGCCTCGACTCAGGCGCGAGATGATGTTACCCAGTTTCGCCAGGAATAAAGGGCAGAAAATGGGTGAGGTTCTCATGTCTCGAGCGAGAACGCCGGCCACACATCATCGACGACCCTCAATTTTGGTAGTAATCACGCCCAGAGCAGTGGATCATACGGCCTCGAAGGTTTGCGTTCGCCTTGTGCCCTGTAAGGCGAGGGGTCATCGACGGTGGTAGATGTTGTGTGTTGAAAGTGCAGTATTTCTTGCTGTCGCATACCTAAATACCACCCCCCGTTGGCTGTGTGGGTTTCAAGATCATAGAGGGGATATCCTGTTCTGTTTGTCGTTTTCAGCTTGAATTTCAGTCAGCCTGACAAAAACTTGACATTCCAGCAAAGAAACGTTCTCAGGTTCAAATCAAGCCCCGCACAGCAAAAAAAAAAAGTTTTGGCTTTGTCGATAAATGAATGGAAGGGGGACGAGTCGAAGCGTACCTAGTAGACCCCATCGGTCAAAAGATATTCCGGTTGACAGAAAATAGTGACTTCCGAGGGAAATCACGGGAATTCTTCGAGACGCGTTTCAATCATGCATGAATCCGCCATTCAAAATGCAGACAAGGGAGCAACAAGACTGAAAACGAAAACCCTCTACATGTCCCTGACGCGGTATTGCATCGGTTTTAGAACGTTAAGGCCTGAACAGTACACAAGAGACTCGGTATTAGGATGGGGTGGAGGCAATGACCTGGAGTATGTGACCGGTAGGATATGGTATCTCCCTTGTCGCGTCTGAGACATCTGTATCGAGCTGGCGGTATCGATGGAACACAATCTAGGACGGTGGAAGCCTGACTGTATTACCACGTGTTTCGATAACGACATCGCCGAGGCGGAGTTCTTCGAGGTGGCACTCGGAAGTTTTACAATCGTCGAAAATGGAGTCCCACTATGGCATCGCGACTGATAAAGAGCAAACACGGGCATTTTCCTCAGAGTCCGATCGACTGATGGGACGCCATTGACAGAGGGCTGGTGGATATCGGTTGCACAGCCTCAAACGGAACCCATGCGCCGAAATCTGCTCTCAGGGTGTCATCGTCGCTCGAATCCTTTTCTATAATCGTGCAGGTTTGTCGAATATGTTCTACGCGTCGTAGTTGTTGGTCCCGGGTGTCTCAGATGGGTCACCCCACCGTACCGGGTTTCACGTTTATTTTATTTTGTTTTGTTGTGAGCCGAGCTTCTGGAGTGAATACCCGCTGGGAAGTATGATGCGCCTCCGAGTGAATTTGATTTAGTACTATCATTAGCACTCAAATATGGTAGGGATGCGCGAACGAACTGTCATGTTCCGGGCGGGACATTGAGGTCCGAACACTAAGGCACCACGTCTACCGTGGCATCCTTCAGTGAAAACTGATGAAAGCTTTTCAAAATAGGTGCTGGAGACGTGTCGTTTTGTGGCCTGGATGGGCGATAATTACTGTCCATCAGCCAGGAATATTGAAACTGAATACTAGCACTGGAGCGCTCGCCTATGGCAAGTTTTGTATCCACCGTAGACGCACGTGTGGGTGAAAACCGAGCGGTGGCTGGATCAGAGTATCAGCATCTCGAGGAAATCACGGGCAGCGACATCTAAAGGTGACTCGAGCTATTACACACTGCACGCTGTCGAATAGCTGACGCGGACGTCAAGCCCGAACCGCCCTCAAATTACATGGTTGTTACCTAGCGCTTTGTCTGCTACCTGGCCAGGAGTACGAATACCGGCGGTACGCAAAATAAAGGGTGTTCATAATGGCCGAGCAGTCGATCTAATACTGGCGGAAAACTGTCGATTAAGGCGAATCGAATTTTTGAGATTTCGCCTTCTGTTCAAAGGATCCGACGAGGTTTGAGGTGGAGCACCAGCGGCTAACAACGCAGTCTACACTACGCTGGATGCAGAGCTCGTGGTGGCGGCACTAGTGATGTGGGTGGTAGCGTTCTTCGGTAGCATGAAAAAGGGACTGACTGGGAGTCGACGCGTACTTGGGCCACGTACTAGTAATTGGTGGAAATGAGGCGCGACCTCAGAAACACCTGCAGTAGTATCATCTGCGATGCATCATGCTGGGCCAATACAGATTACAATCTGAACGAACACGAACGAACATATACGTACTGCAAACGTACGCCGTCGTGGGGAAAGCTGGATTTCGCCAAAGTTCTTAGCCTCTTCTGCTCGTGATACGTACGCAGGAATGAAGACACATGTCGCAATCATGAGTTCAGCAGGTAAAAAAATATCGCCATCAGTATGATTATTATTATTATTATTATTATTATTATTATTATTATTATTATTATTATTATTATTATTATTATTATTATTA
>JBBMHQ010037890.1:0-16823 GCA_037834295.1 Postelsia palmaeformis
CGACGGTTGTGAGGATGTCTGAATTACGTGTGGTCACTCTGCAGCAGCTTAGCCTTGCTGCTAGATTTGTATCGCATACACACCGCCGGCTTTTGTCTTCGCAGTTGAAGGAAAGAGTGCTAACAACCTAGGCTCTTCTACATACGTTCTAGGTCAGCGAACTGGTCGTTCGGAAAGCTACCGTTCACAGCGATTTGGAGGCGCAGTTAAAATGTTACCCCACTGCACGCAGCACAAGTTCATACTCAGTATATATGTTTTTCTCTCAAGCACAAACCTGCCTTCACGTGTTCGTGCAGCCTACCTCACGAGCAAAAGCGCAACATCACCGTAGGGAAACATGTCCACGTGTGTTTCAAGAAGAAAGCAAGTCAAGACGAGCTACACGGTCGTTCACAAGACATTTATTCAGAACACAGATGAGCGCCAGTAACGGCGTCGCATTGTCTGAACGGTGATAATATCAAGAGGGTGATCCAACGTTTGACATGATCGATGCACTATTTGTAGCCAATTCGCCACGCATTTCGCTGCTCGTACGGATTCTGGCACGAGCGATTGTCTACAAATGATCGCCCTGTGTGATACCGGATCACGTAGCTCGGGGAGTCGGGCTCTGTGGAATCCGAATATCGGCACAGAGCGCCTGTGTATCCGCGATCGATTCGCGTGCTGTACACGTCAACGTCGGGAGAGGTTCTAGCCCAGATTTTCGAGGATCGGGGTTTCCTTGTGGCTGACTGACAGACAGGCAAGCCTGCAAATATCCATAATAAAACTATTACGACCATCTCAAGCCGTTTTGTGAGCAAAGGGTTTGATCACCGCGGTGACACCACGGGTGTCTCCATTTGTTTCAATATTCAGTTTCACTCTCCACTTCAACTCGTCGGTGAGTTTATCAACCCTGGCGGCAGGGATAAGCCACGCTCCCAAATTCTGTCACATATTTGTTCCGTCACTTGTCTTGGTTTCGACTTTTGTCTACCAGCCGTGCTTGGGAGTTTTTAGCGTTTTTTTTTGTACGGCTCAGATCTGAGCTCTACCGGGCTTTCACTATCCTGTTGCGGGACTTTCACCTATCTGTCGAGGCCATTTCACACCAAGGGCAGGGGATACAAACGTTTACGGTGATTAGCACTATCCCGCTTAGCTGCGTTTGTTTCGGGTAGACAACCGAACCGAAGTATCTATCATCTCGTGAGAACGCCACTATGCGAAGAAACTGCTTGGGAAATGCGCACCAAACACATTAATAGGGCAGGCGCAGATTACCAGGTACAAATTGCGTGTTTGGGAAAGACCTGGCAAAAAGCAGGACAACGACAACACGCACTGCCATCTTGCCCACTCAACCAAGCACCTGCCCTCGCCCCCAAATATCAAGCCTCCCAAACTGTCAAGACGTGTTTTTGATGAGGCTTCTACTACCAGCGTTCACGAGCTGAACGTAAAGCAAACCTTTTACCGGGGTGTGCTCCACTGGCCGGATTGATCGTCCGACAAAACGCAGAAACAAAAAGAAGGCAGACTACACACAGACAAGACCGGAAAACGTCTTTGGCGGACCTGCAACGAAAGACCGATGCAAATGACGTAAGGACAACTGCCGGTGCGTGTAGATGTCGGGGGGTATCCACGAAGGAAGGGAAACGAAAAAAGGAGGGGAGACAAGGCCGACCGAAAAACCCGCTATGAGTAGTACAATATTACGCTTAATCCATCCTCAACTGCATGTGAATCAAAGACACACCATCCAAGCGGCGAAGAAAGCAATGTCGAAACGGCTACAACAAAATCGTCAAAAACGAACGTCTTAGTGCACTTGATTTCGAAAAGACCTGCATCGCCCCCCCCAATTCCTACCCACCGTCATGAAAGGGACTTGTACTCAGCGGTAAAATTGATAGAGCAGACAATAAAAAACGCTCCGCAGACCCAACCCCACCCCTCCCTTCTGCTGCCTGATCGTCCCGAAGGACAATCCGCTCCCGGAAGTCAAAACGGACAACGACACGCACACACCGACCTATCCCTGTCGACGGTTCCGTCCTGTCCTCGCTGTGTTCTGTGAGGTATGACGTGGTGGATTGCAAATACTGCAAATACTCGGCGGGGTTTCGGCACGTGTCTCCTTCTGTCCATGAGCTAGCGCCGGTCCTCCAACGGATTCTGCTCATCCACCATGAGAATAACCTTCGGGCCCACAAGGGTGCACGATGTGATAATTGTAATGCCCGCGACTCTCGTCGGTTTTTCCCCCTTGGAACCCGTGTAAGGTCTTCTTGTTTATAGTGTTTTTATCTCGGTAGATAAATCAGGTTTCAGTCCGTCCTCCGTTCGTCACTCCCAAGTGGGAGGTTGTCTCCTGCGCTCCCATCCCTCCCTCCTCGCCCGACGTACGACCGGGCAACCTTGGGTATGTTCGCAAGCTTGGCCAACTCCACTTTCGCCCTCATCTCTCCTCCTCGGCTTAGTGGGAGGCGGCAGTACTGCCATTGCCTTCGACCTTGGCCTCTTCCTTACCACTCGATTGTAGCTTTTCGTAAAACTTTTTCCCGAACAGGATCAGCTGAGAACCGAGAAATGTAAAAAAACAGCACAGCGAAACCACGAATTTGAGAGGGTTCGAACCACGTCGAGGAACAGAGGGAAATTATTCAGGTTCATTTTTCCTAGACGACGCTTTTCACGATCGCGGTATTAACACAGTTTCACCAAAGTGTTTCTGAATGACAGGTCTCCTTAACCCCGAAATGTCGCCAAGTCAAACTTGTGTCGAAAACTGTCGTGTTTGTAGCCTGGGCGGTGGCATTTTTAATCTCCTTGCAACTTGATTTCTACTGAAGTCAGCGCTCGGGTAAAGTATGGGGCTCCTCAAGCGAGGATCCTCAGAATTTGCAGGGTGACCCTCTATCGCAGAATGCCTCCAACTTAAATCAAGGTATGTACAACTGTCCTTATATCCTTTTCAGAAAAGACCATTGGGCACATATACTATGATTGAATGAAGGGTGAAACAAACGTCGATTGCACCGTGGAACATGGAAATAGCAGACTGGAAAACACACATCATACACCCACCTCAAGCTTCCCACCGACCCACGGACTGGCCCACCAAGATCTGCTTATACACCCGACCGAAGACCTAACCGGCCATCTTACTGCTCTCACTGAAATATTCCGCTTCACCAGCCACCCCTGCCCCTGTCAAGTGAAACCCGCTCGCTCTACCAGCCACCCCAAGCAGGCCGAACATCGACCCACCAGCGCATCGCCCTCCAGCTCATTCAAACGACCAACACGAAACCGACAACCCCTACACCCCATTCAACCAACCTTGTAACCGAAACAACGCAGCACAACTCGAAAGACAAATCGAGCTGACCTTGGAGATGGCAGAGTTTGCGCCGACGATAGACGACTACTCGCCGGACTCCACAGCGGCGATGGTGCCCTCGTCCGTTCGAATGGCGTACGGCAGGTCCAAGACAGACCCGCTGTGGCAAGAGTCCATCACGACCGTAAGCGTAACTCCCTCCAGAAGGCTTATCACCAGCTGGAAGTCAGTTCATGCCGGTACATATAGTTTTCGGTCGTCCAAAGGTGCACGACATACGATTACCTCAAGGTCAGGGAAGAAGGGGGGCAGGGGGACATAGCGTGATTGAGGGAGCCGTTTTGCAAGAGCCGCTTAGTTACAAAGTCCGTATACGTTTCATATCCGCAAAGTCAGAAAATTGCTGGATGTGACGAAAGGACATTGTATCCCGCGTCAGCCAACTTTCCCACACGTAAACACACACAACACTAAGGAGTATTACTCTCCTCATCAGCTCGAAAAAGTCACTAGACTACAGTACGCAACAGATGACAAGAACCTTAAGTTTTGCTGAGGATCAATTCGTATTTTCGCTCGTGCTCCTTTCTCGAATCCTAGCTCAAAGTGCCCGAAGCGGTGCATAGGCCGAGTTTGTTAACATCATGGTTCGAACGAAGTGTTGTATCAACTTGCCGAATGCACGCAATGCGGAATTTCGATATTCAGGTGGTTGCCAACCCACGTTTCGACCAGATGAGATCCTTCACTCATAAAATGTAACTCACAGGATGTTTTATGGGTTGGAGTGCGTGTACGACCAATATACGTCAGCTACGGGGACATGCGAAACCCGCTCATGGCATGAATCGAGGCACCAGACAAAGTGGCCCTTGATCAACACACTCCTTCAGGGGCAGAAAGAGTGGCTCAAAAATCCCACCTTCAGGTTCTACCTCAGCGGTGAGGGCTGTCAGGTGACGTCAAGCGTCGCGGGATGATCGACTCATCACCGCGGAAGCGCGACCGCGACGGAAACAACCTACGACCGCGATGTAGAGGTAATACAGTAGCGGTATCATATTCCCGCTCATTTTCTGAATGATTATCTGAATTACGAGGTTCCTTCACCCGAAATCGTCAGATTGCCTATTTCGTTGCGGAGAAAAACATCTTTGCATACTTGTGCCATGGGAGTATGCATCGAGATCTCATTTCACTTTCGCTTAGGTCAGTACTCTGATGCGGTATTGAGCTGCCTTGAGTGAGGAGCCTCAAAAAATTCAGGGTGGATTTTTATCGTAATACACCTTGATGGTGTTGAATCCTCGAAGTTTTTCGAGCCACAGTAGCACTGCTGTTGTGCAGCAGACGCCGGTGGCGTCGATCGTATCGATATCGGAAAAATGATGCAGCATATCTCTTACCACGTATTGGCATGCCCTCTAGAGAGAACAGCGATCGTACTTGTGTTGGTGTGTCCATTCAAAAAACAGAAAAGTGGTGACGCACATCTCCTCCTCCCAGGTGATTGCATGATTTTCGTGAATCGTACTCATCGTTCCAATATTGTTTTTCAAGCTTGTTGTGGAGTCGATTTTGGAGGGGCGCCAGCGTTTCCTTGAAAGGTGTTCTGACCGTTTCTCATTCGTCTGGGCTGGGGATTACTTTGGCAGAATTCCCAATATTCTCGACTGAAGTGTATACTGGCTGGTTATTATTTCCTCCAAGAGTTCAGCACGATGTCTTGCCCTAGAAATACTACATTGATAAATATCAAAGCCTGAATATCTTAACTGCGAGTTTCTCACTATCCGTCTCGTCTTGTGCAGGACTTGAAAGCTTGAATACGAAAGATTTTTTTTTTTTGCTTCAGTATCCTTTGGGCTCATTGTCGTACCTGTACAAATACGAGGGGCCATAGTAAATAAAACCTACGAAACCTACATATCTACAATGGCCCCCCAAAATAGTGATATCCGTTTTACGGTTAATAATTGTTCATTAAAACGTTCGTGTGGTCGCCAGAGTACACTTATTCGGAGTGGTGTTTCCGAAGAGGTATTGAGGTCCTTATGTCACGCCATAAGCTCTGGGTATATGCCACCCTTCGTACGGTCGCAGTGCTCTAAGACACAACATCAAGGTTGACTCACCCCCTTCGAAATCATTTCGAAAGCACGACAAAGAAAGGTGTCTACTCTCGTCAGGCTTGCACGCGACTGAGAGTTTAGTACTCGCTCAAGCTACGTACGATTCTACTCCTGTAGTGGCGTTGATTGCTTACTGTTATTATAGAACAGCAAACACCAAACCTCAAGGGGGACACCGTCATACATACCTCCTCGAAAAGCTCGTCGCCCGTGATCATCCCCGCGTCTCGATAGTCCACCCGACACAGGGTCTCATCCATGCCGTCCACCTCGTCCCGCGATGTATCCTCGACGGGTCCGCCGTGGCCTGCCCGACGCCAAAACAATTGGAGGAAAATCATAATCATGTCGGTACGCACAAAAACTTTTTTCGTGTCATTTGTTGTCCCGCTGATTTTCGAAGCCTCGAACAGAAAAGCAAATCTAATATCGGCATGTGTGTGCCGTCCCCGGAATCCTGTAAACCCTCAATTCGTTGAACCCAGACCCAGAGTTGAAAATCAACTGTACCGCACTCTCCCGCCCCACCCACAACATTGCATCATTTTCATGATCAAACTGTACTTTACTGTTTGTGTACAGATACATGAATACATAAATATTAAATATGTTACTACGAAGTATTATAATAACAGTTTAGTTTCATGAAAATTGAAAAAACGAAAAAAAAGGGTTCAATCGTAGAGGGGATCATAACTATTAATAGTATTTTTCCAGTCGCGGATGGCGTATCGAAACCGTTGACATGCATTCAATATTTCGAAATTTCGAACTCCCGATCCGCACTTGAACTGAACCAGTGTACCGCGAGATGGAAGCAAAGTATTATCCCATCCAGCCTACCATGTCGGTCTCGTCGAAATATTCTACCTCGCGGTTGATAATTCACCATCAAGCTCGTCTCGAGCAGCTAACGGAGGCGAGCTGCTATATATATATTGTCATCGACGTCAATGAGTATGCAAACCCCGCGTGCTGTACTTTGACGAAAACAAAAACGAGGTTTTTTTCTGCATGTTCCCCGTAACACGGTGTATCTTTTTTTTTATTACGCCGTAACAACTCTAGTTATATCTCGTTGTTCACTACCCGCGTAGCCGACGGGAAATACCCATGTGAGACGCGTTCTATGGTAGAGGTGGCACATTTCCGTCACAAGCGTTCCTGAATGGCGGAGCTCCTTAACCCAAAATCGTCGGGAGAATGTCAGTATTGTTGAACAGATGACGCGACTGTAAACTTGGGCCATGGGACGATTCATCGGGGTGCAGCTTGATCTGTGCTAATGTCAGTTCTCGGGTGAGGTATGGAGCTCCTCAAGTGAAGAGCCCAGGAAATTCCGAGTAACCCTTTATCGTAAAACGCCTCGTGATTAATGTGTCCCCACCGCGATATCCCTCACCGAGTCTTCTAGAGACGCACACGGTGTTCGTGTGGGAGACCGTAACTCTCTTCATGAAACACTACTTGATAAGATGTTTATGAGGTATGGTGGAAGGAATCAGACCGGGGACTCGTAAGTGATCGGGTACCCGAATATCCCGGCGGTAATCGAGTACCCGGAAGGCAGTAGGTCCTACCATTGGATTGGACAGGCGTACGTAGCATTTTTAATTGTCGGACATATCACGTTTTACGCCCCGAAAAGCACAAAGCACAGTAGTACATGCCGGAAAACCATGAAGAAAGCAGGGGCGGTTGAGTAACATCGACACCAGATTATCAACGGTTCTCGAAATCATATATCATGTACCAGGTATGCGATTTGCTTTATTGTTACGCAGAATCGCAAAAAAATGCTTGTACCTTAAAGAAAACGCCTCTTGATGTATCGTCGAAGCCCTTCATATTTATTATTTTCTCCTGAATCTTTTTTCGTCCTGGAGTTTATATTATGCGCTTTGCTTTTTTTGTTGCGCAGTATGGGAAGAATGTGCTTGCTCCATAAAAAGAAGTCTCTTGATGTATCGTCCAAGCCCTTCATATATTTTCATAATTCTTACTTTGTCGGCTGACCTGGAGCTCGTACAAGTACATGGACTGCATGTCCGCATAATCTGCATGCCATCACTGACTCCTGTATTGGTAGTCAGTATGAATGTTTAGCTTTTAAAGCGGTTCAATACTTTTTGTATGGTGATAGATGACAGAGAACAAGGAGCACAGGTGTGCGAGTTGATGAGTTCTCTCAACAGTTAATATGCCAGGGATACATCCCCTGGCTTACGGTTCTCGCGAGCAATCAACACCCTCCTCCGTGTTCCAGGTTTAGGCATCACCGGTATGTCCTCGTCTCCGCTAACGGTGTTATTCGTGCCGGTAAAACAGAATGCCCCCCGGAAAAGAGAGGACAGAGCGGATACACATATCGCCGCAATACTCACAATAGCATCCATGCCGTGATTTCATACCAGTTAACGCCGTATATTGTTTCGTGTGTATGTCTGCTTGTACGTCCGTAGACGGCTCCGTACGCTGTCCGGCTACTCGGATACCTGGTTATCCCTGTACTCGGCTGCTCACACACTACCTGGGTACGTGTGTCTGAAGACGCGAGTACCCAGCCACGGGTGGTGATGAAAGTATAGGAACATCAAGGGTGTCATTTTTCCTGCGGGGGGTACCCGGGGACGAGGTACAGTAGAACTACTGTATGTGACACCACACGAACGAGTATTGAAATAGTGAACACCAAACCGATTGTCGACCTTTTCTGTTTGCATATCTGACTCCAGTGTCGTGAGGATATACGCTGAACTGTCGATGGTACGTACCGACTCTACGCGATAATGTAAGAACCCCGGCACCACAAGAGGTGTGTCGTACTGTGGACTGGAAATTCGACCCTACTCCGTGTACAGGTAGTCTGTGTCCATACATTAACGTACTCTAAACATAATCATGGCGCTCAGCCAGGAAGGCAGGAGGCGTGGAGCGCGACGTCTTGGTCTATCGTTGCTCCCGATTCCTTCCGTTCCGCCGTGATTTCGATCATCAAGCTGGCATCGACTGGCCGTTCTCAACCCCGTCTGGTGCTGAAAGCGCTCGAAGGCCGGCCGTGAGACTTACCTCACGAGCCTCACGATGGTGAACCATTAAGCTCAGCATACACCAAGGTTAGTTGAAATACCCCTGACACGCCCCGTACCACGCGCGGTCGAAGTATTATACACGGCTCGTCGATCACGAACGTCTAGAGGAAAAAGTCCTTCCACGGCTCAGGTGTCTTTTTAACTCTTCTAGACGCCCTCCAGCCCGCAGGAAAACCTCGAAGTCGACACTGTAACATTTTGTTCGCCAATTTTCTGTCGTACCAAAAGAAATTTTGCCCTTAGAGGTTTATCCTCGAAATTCTGAGGCTCCCCACGTAAGGAGCTCCATTCCTCTCCCCAGGCTGCCTCCAGTTAAAATCAAATAGCGTGCCGATGGATAATCCTATTGGCCCGAATATACAAAGGCGTCATTTTTCCGAAACGAGATTAACATTCCGACAATCCTCGGTTTAGGAGACCTGTAATTCAGAATGTGTTTTGGCGGGAATGTGCCACCTCTACAATAGAATGCGCCCCCGAAGCATCCCCAGGTTGTCCCGCAACGACCACCCCAGCCTAACCCGACCCCACCTCCCATTCGATTTACAAAGGCTATGGACGGCTTCCTAAGATTTAGCACATATATGTTTCGCGAGGACAGAAATCCTCGCCCAATGCAATACCTCTAGCTATCTGTCTCGAAACGTGAGGTTAGAGTGGTTACGTATGTTGAACTTGCCCGCGGAGTAGTGGACCTTGTGGGTGTGCCAATATAGGGGTGCCGGGGATCCCGCCCATACATAATGCGGGGCCGTGAAACAAAAAACGCTCTTCCGGAGGCCGAGACGTTGAGCACTGTAGCGTACCCCACACGCGACGTGTTGACACCCTTTCACCTTCGGTACTGCACCGAACGGTGTTCTACATCGGTCAATGTGTCTTCAAGCATTGTTCTGCGGTCGTTGTGCCGAAGGTGGCGGGGGGATACGATTCCACGACGGAACATGGTGAATAGGACCAAATACTGGAAGTAAAAATAGGGAAACACGTACGCCTTTGTGTGTACCGTAGGTCCTTTTTGCTGTACCCCCAGTGATTGTCACTGGTAGAAAACATGATGACGTGCACCTATACGTTCGGGTCATAATGCCAGCACCAAAGCCGTTCACACGTTCGAGGACGAAGGTTGGATATTCCTCAGGCACGGCAACAATAGGAGGATCCCCGAGGGACGACTGAGCGCGCAGAGACGGTGCAGTAGTCGGTTTGGTCTCATCGGAGAAGAGCAGGAACAGCGAATCCCCCGCTTCGGCTCCACGCACTAGCCACCTGAGGCCCCACGCACCAACATGCCCAAAACCAAAACACGAAAATGTTTTCGACGGGAAATATGGACTGACACTGTTCACACACACAACTGAACCAATAGAGAAACATCGGAGGTCAAAGAAATAAACTTACCCACACAGCGAATCCACAAGTACGATTGTGATGGATGCGATGGACAGTCACACCGAGAAAACAATAGGCGGCAGATTGAGGCCAACCAAGACGAACATTCTTTTTGGTGGAGGGGGGGGGGGGCAACGGAAGCGGTACTCGTTTATTTTACACATGGCTCATATACTGTGGCGCTATGAGCCTACCGTTTTAGCCCCCCAAGTACCAGGTACGTGAGTGTGCAGGCTTCTCGTGATACTGCCGTCTGAGCATCCGCCCCCCCCCCTCCCACCGCTTGCTTGTCTGTGTGTTTCTTCGTCCGCTCTTATGTATTCGTTCATCTCTGTGGGTTGTGGGTGATTTCCATTGCCACTGATCGTTCGGTGGGTGGATAGGAGAAAGGTCAACCCTCTCCCGATCCGCAATGAGATCAAGCGAGTGCATCAACTGAATGTTTGAGTAGAGTGCCCCCATGAAACGGGAGTCCGGTCATCAAGAGGTTCCTCTTGCCGTCGAAGTGGCTCAAAGCGGGGGCTCATGTGCATTGTGGGTGGGTCTAACGCTCGGTTGAGCTCACCAAGCAGTTCCGAAATTTGAAAGTAGACGGCGCAGCACCGTGGAGAGAGGGGGTTTCCATGAACCGGGACAACTCGACTTCACAACCCGAGCCTTCTCTAAGTTGAGACGGGCCTTTTTTTTACCGTCCGAACGTCACTCGATTTTGCCTTCTTCACGCCGCTACCCCAAGGTAGATGGCTCCCTCCTCGCCCTAAAATAGGAGAGGATACGTGCAGCCTTCGGTAGCGGGTCAGAGCTACTACGTCACTGGAGACCTTCGGGACTCTGCGAATGTAGAGAGTCTCCATTCATTTTGATCACGAATCGCGTGCCAATCCATCCCGGTCTCAAAAAACGTGTTGGTCGGCCTGTTTCCCCGTCCCCAAAACACAACGTACCAGGCATTCCGTCAAGCGCTCGACAACCAAGGAGCGTAAAGCCAGCCCGCACTGGGCAGCGTTTCCCCCCCTCCCCCTGACCCACCTCATGCCGTCAATGATGTTGAGGCGGTTGGGGGTATGGTGTATGCCGTCGTCCATGAGCATCAAGCAGATTGTCTCATCACGTTTGAAGCCCTGCAAACGTCAGACCCAAAACAAAAGCAAACCACACAACAAGCGTCAAAATAGCAAAAACAATAGGCGTGCCGTGGTACATATTGCAGGTACTTCTGTAGGTGCGATCCACGTTTGTTTCTGGAAGGCGCGTCTTAGATCGTCAATTGGAGGAACTTCTGCTGTACCCAGCGGCGATTCGTTGACCGGTAATAGCGTTCGCGGTGCACCCTCTTTATATCACTAGGGGGTTGCTCATCGAATTTCTCTCTCGATTCACTTCTTCGGGCCCGGGGTTTGGACCAGGTACTATCGAAACAGTGCAGGGCTCTCCGAAATACGATCGTTATATTATGGTAGGACAGGTGCCACGATGGAGCTAGTACGTTTTGCCCGCATGTGTTTCTGGCCATTTTGGCTTCTCAACCAGACCTCAACGCTGGGGTTCCGTTTTTCTTCGCGCTACATAGTTTTGCCCCCAGGTTTACTGCTGTAGGCCATCTGCTTCTTTCATGGAGGTACCCGTCCAATGTCTTTCCGAGGCAGGCTTTTCGCAGCGGCGGGGCCTCTCGAAGAGAAAATCGGAACAAATCAGTTGCAACCCGGACGCAGAACACCTCCACACCAGACTGCACCCCTACCGCAGTATGCCTCCCAGGGGCAGTCACGCAGTGATGTTTGTCACTATGGTGCCTATCTTTGCGTCAGGGGGACCTTTCGGAAATCTGAGCTAGAGGAGTACACCGCCGTGGGACCCGTTGCGAACGGGTATCGTGAATCTTCAAATATGATGTTACACTACCCGTGACCGTTACCGGGTGCCCGTTTCATTGGGCACGCACCTACGCAGGGGACACACCCGAACAACAGACAGGGCTGTTTACCGACGTACAGCCCACAACATGGTGGAGAATAAACTACACGAACTCTATGAAATGTACGTCATATATTTTCGTAGACGAGACGATATGTATGTCTTTCGTTTTCGTTCTCTCCTCCACTGCCGGAATGCGTTCTTTTCAATCCGCATCCCCGTCATACAGCACGTCGTGTTTTTTTAGAGTAGGGTATTCTGATAGTGTAGATACGATACCCAAAGCCTACACGTAGCGTACACTCTACTGACAGGTCGTACTCACTCAAGGATTTTGATCCCCGGTGATTTACGTGTCCCCGGCTAGATAACCTCCCCGGGTAGATATCCTTCGTGCCCTACTCTATAAAAATCGTATGAAACATCCCAGAAAAACTTGTCAGGGTCTCCAACACACACCAGAAGTTTCCGAGTCCCTCACATTAGGAGCTCAAAACCTCACTGGATACAGTACTTGCGAATACGTCGTTCGTGCCACCCGACCAGCACTTGTATACGATAGTCCTCAAACAAATACCCTCGTGGACGGATAAAATTGTCTTCCTATTAATAGCTGGTAGTTCCTGACTCAAGGAACTCAATATCTCAGGAACCTTTGGCCCGAAACGTGCAACCCCTGCCGTGGGGGGACTCCAACATACCCGGATTCGGGTACTCTGGTGTCCGGGTACCAGACGACTTTCGTCACCCCACTGCGATATCTCTGAAAAAACCTCCGACAGGTATGCGTGTTGGAGACCCAGCAAAAGTTTTGTGAGATCGTGTAGGGGATTCATGGGGGGTATGATGAAGGATATCCCTCATGAAGCCTCTTAGAGGTGGGCGGGTTGGAAATCCGGATATACTACTCTAGGACCGTGCAAAGGGTTTTTGGGTATGGCAAAGGGTATGTTACCTCGAATATGGGTTTTTCCCGCAATATACCTCGATAACAAACTTGGCAAGTTGCGTGAATCATTCGCGTGTTTTGCATGAATTCCCTAGCGTTTTGCGTCAATTCCCCAGCGAAAACCCCCTAGCGATTGGCATTAATTCCCTACTACCAGATGCTACCGGGTTTGGCGAGACGACAGTAAATTTACCATTTCGGGCGCTAAAACATCAGATTAACACGCGAAGATCGGAGTACACAACAGCACTGGAAGTTGGTTTACGACCGTTCGAACGATTGAACTAAGAACTCAAAAAGTACGTCAGCTACGAGTTCAACCGATCGGCAGATCGGTCGATACTCAACTTTGCAAGCTGCGTGAACCGTTCGGGCGTTTTCCATTGTTTCCTTAGCGATTGACTATAATATTATTAATACTACTGGCCGTGTGACTCCCCTAGATGCTACTCGAAGGTGGACGAGACGAATATATTCGTACCCTTCCGTGCATTAAAAAAGAAGATCGACACGCGAGGGTCGGAGTACAAAAGATAAATAAAAATTGGTTTATCACAAGAGTTAAACGTGACAGGCACAACAAGACACACAAAAAAAGTTTAAAACAACTCCCTGTAAATTTTGCCGCAGCACATCTTGACGTACCTGCACATGAGTACGTGCGTGTTTGTTCGTGAGCTTTACTATCGCACATTTCCTTGGCCTCTCCTGCTCTAGATTCCTGAAAACCAGAGTATGCACACACCTGTAATATTGCAGAGGGTGGTTCAATAGCCAAACGATTTGAAATATGTATCCGATGACTAACTTAATGTAAAACATCATCACTTCATATCACCATACAACCCTTTCCCTTGTCCAAAAATAATGTCCTATTTCGTCGGGTATGGCTTCACTTCTTCCAGCCTGAACGGCATCAACAAATGTTTTTCTATATGAAAAAAACGAGAACGACTCAGAATATAGTTTGGTGAGCCCGCAAGTAGGCCAGTCCCTGTGGGCCGTAAACGATTCTCGGGGATTGACGTCACGAAGACAGATGCAGTCGAACCTCTTCTGCACGAGGCAAACTTCGCCATATATATATATATATGCATGGTCGAATGGCACGCACCTGTGGTAGCAAAATGACACGCTTCATGTTTTTTTCACACTAAACTTATGTGCTTCGTACCCACAGCTTCGTCGGTACACCCGGTATCCCCCTTGATTCCTTATCTCCGACATATATTATGTATGCGGTCCTACGCTGTGAGCCAGAGAAAAGCCCGAACAAAACGCAAAGCGTGAATTCATCAGCAAACCAAGTGAAACTCCAGCTCACCGCGTACGAGAACACAACATCACACGTAATAAACAACGGAGAAAATACGAGGCGGCAATGAACGACTGAAACATATTGAAACTGCCCAGGAACAATATTACGCACGGATATTGAAATAGATGTTAATGTTTCGAGGGACCATATTAAATAGGGCCTACGGTACAGAGTAAAACTTTCCAGATTTGGTCCTATTTCGTGTGCCCGAACTCCGAAAATAATTATTCAACTCTATTTCTGGCACGGAATAATGAAATTGGAAATGCGATCTATTTATTTTGTTGTTTTGCCCAGATTGCACCCCCGCACCTGAAAAAAATATATGTCAACATAAACTCGTTGTGCGGTTTGACGCGGAGAAGTACGTACGTACTCTAAAACAATTTACTACACACCTCTCGGTGTGGCCTGCCCCGACCTCGGGGTGGGCCGGAGTCCATCGGAACTTACGACGGTCTACTGGTGCTCATACGAGCCCTAGCCTCGGTAGAGAGGTACCCTGCGCGGCCTGGTAGGTGAATTACTGACGGCGCGGGGTGGTGGTGATGAGTTTTACTTTCAACCACAATATCAAGGAGTTCGTTCCAACAGCAGAGGAGGAGCATCGCCACAACGGAGAGGGTATTGGTTACATCATGAGGAAAGGAGAGGTTGGACATTGCGTGTGTAAACAAACACACCGACAGCGAGGGCGAAAGTGTCGGGGTTGGGATGGGCGAGGACAAGACCAGAAATCGGCGGGTAGGTTAAGCGGGTATTTAAGTGAGGGGTTGCTTCTCCTTCGAGGTAATTACCCGATTGAATCGTGCTTCAGGACACTCGATATCCAACTGCCGACATGCCCTCGAGGTTAACAAGAACTAACGAACAACCGCCCGTATCGACAACTAAGCTCTTCAACCGTCGTCTTGTTGTCTTTCTTCTTGGTAGTTCTCACGCTCGTCAGCTTCGCCTCCAATCTGTGTTCGTGTGGGGGCGGAGGCGTGGACGCAGGCGAGATGACGAAAATAAAAAGACTTGCAATGTGAATTACACAGACGTGTACCTGTGTAGTGAGTCCGGTCGAACCCAAACCTGGGACACTGATGGTGGTTGTAACATATATGCTGTACAGACGGACACAAGAAAATAGAGGCGGATACAAACACTGGCCGGATCGAAATAGAGCCTATCGTGCACGACACTCACCGGATCGAACCGCATGTCACTCCAACGAAGCGCCGATCCCTCTTCGTCGTCTTCGGAAGGTTCTACCGAACACCGATCATCCCCCTCCATGGTTCGTCACTTCACGTGTTCGTCACTTCACGTATCGGACGAACTGGTGTGTAAGATACAGGTGTATTCACACAGTATTGAGGTGGTCTAGCTGAGACTGGGGTATTAAAGTCAATACCTACGTCAGGGGTACTTTCGAGTGTGTGCAAGCGGATGCGTGATCGAAAGCGAGACATGAGTCCCGTGGGTCATTCTTATCGAGCAACATTTTTCCAAAATTTCAAAAAAAAAAAAAGCGCAATTTTTAGGATTCCATATTTTCCAAAAAGAAAATCCAAATATTGGAATGCGAAGCTTTCCGAATATTTTGCCCCTGTAAAAATCCCAAATTTCCAAAAAAATCCTGTTTTCTTGGAAATCTAGGAAAAAAAAATGGAACAATTGGAAATGAAGTTGCTCCGATAAGAACGGCCAAAATTATTAGGTGATTCTAAGAGTACCAGGGAGGAAGAGATGTCAGACTTTTCGATCAAGGTTTTGGGGTGCTTTACGGATGGCAAGTTTTGGATCGAAGTCGTGATATCGTTCGTGGCTTCAGTGGTCGAGATCGTCGTGCGTACATCGTTGGTTGCGGCAGTGTTCGTGATCGCAATCGACAAGCTACGGGGAGCTGCAGGCGCTTTGGCCGTAGCTACCTGTGCTGCTTTGCTTGGTTGATTGGTTCTGCTGGTGCTGTCGGAGTTAATCAGTGTGTAGATGGGGGTGGTCGCGGGATCAAATAGACCGCCAACAAAAACGAATTCGCGGTTTTGTGGGGTCTGCGTTAGTCCCAGCCTCCTAAGACGTGTCTTTAAATACGTCTTATTCTGTTTTTCAGAGAGAAGCACGTCTTACTCGCTATATCGCGTCTTGGCACGTCTTAGATTTGTCTTAGAATATTCCAGGCGCCGGTCAAGGCGTCTTAGGGGTTCGACACGACCACAGCGAGCTGTGGAAGCACATCCAGAACCGCAGTTGTATCGGTTACTTCAATTTTTTATTTCGAACTTTCCTTCTTCGGGTCTCCAAGCGTGTTTCCCTGTCACCGGGGTCATCGAACCCGGTTCCCCGGATTTTCGCGTATGGCATTTTTTTAAAATATCAGTTTCAAACACGAGAGCGACGATTAGCTAGCGACGATCATCTTTCCACTGCCCACCTCCAGCTACCCACCTCCCCACGTCCCTTACAACTAAAGTTTCCGCTAAACACCACCACACTCCACACTGCACCAACCAAGCACACCTACAGCAACCCGGCACACCGCATTGCATCGCTTCTACTGCGTACTATCTGGCGATGGCTTCGGTTCCGGGGACGCCCGCATCAGAGACATCGGTGGAACCGGCACCAGCTTCCTCTCTCGCAGCGCCGGCTCCGGGCACCTCTGCGGCGGCGGCACTGCTCGTCGAGGGTGCTGCAGCAA
>JBBMHQ010038001.1:3063-16819 GCA_037834295.1 Postelsia palmaeformis
CCCCCGTGCGGCAGCCTTGAAGCAAGCCTTCTCAGGTATAGGGCACCCGTTCAAATAAGCACACCGGAGCACATCGACGCCGCCGCAGTGTTCGGCGATGTGTTCAGCAAGGTGTTGCCGTACCCTCAAATATTTCCCCAGGCCTCCGTCGAAGCTCCACTGCAGCTGAGATGGAGAAGTTTCAGCCGTTATGGCTCGTGTTGTCTTCGGTCGCTTCCCCCAAACGTGCCTCCATTCCTTCGACACGCCGGCGAAAAACAAGTGCTGGTTGGAAAGCAACTCTGCCAGTACCGTCATCACGTCTCGGTTTGTGTGGAGCAGAAAGCACCCTGTCGAAAAATCACCATTTTCTGTAGCTTCGGTTCCCGCCACGATCTTCGATATTCTGGACGTAGGAAAGTCGGGACAGTGGCCGGGGAAGAATGCGTTCAGTGTTCTAAACGGTTGGTTTCAGCGCAAGATAATGGCGAACACTAAGTCAAAAGGGGCTACTTCCGCATACAGAAGCCACGAGTCAAAAGGATGCAGACTCACCCTCCGAACTTGCACGGGCCTGCCTCTTGCCGATGTTGATACTGCCTGCTGCAATTTGCTGAACTATAGCGATACGCCTCAGCAACCGTAACGGCATGACACACAAATACGACTCAGGCATCCGAAGCGACTGAAACTATGCGCCATGTTACTTATTGACGTGATTGATCTTGCGTGTCCGGGTAACAGCGCCATGAAGTGCCTTATCACCAGGAGAAGTGCTACAGTAGGCCAGAACACAAGGAACGAGCCCAACGACGTACGGCGTACGAACTACTGCATGGGACATTTACAACCACATGATGAACGAAGTAAGAGAGGGGGGCACACCTGTCACTTTCTTGAAAGATATTCCTTTTCGCGACCTTCGCCTGCTGCGGGCTAGCCATGGAGTGCGCACACTGCTCGTACAATGAAAACGATATCAAATACTTCTAACAGCAGACGCAGCAGCAAGAACAGCAGTAGTCGTGCAACTTGAGTGATTGGTTGGAGAGTGGGGACTTTACAGTAGCACACGAAACAGCAAAATCCAAGCAGTATCTGCTGAACTGTATGCTCGTGTCGAGACGGGAAGGGGCAGCTTCGAATCGGAATAAGACAGCGATCGAAGTGAAAAAAAAGGGCATCGAGATGATACACGCACCTCGTCGCACACAGGATGGGCATGGAATGAAATGTGCATATACGGGGAGGCGGCCCAGCGAGAAATGTGCCGGATACATGACAACCAAGGCGGCGTGGTCCGACGAAGTTCTGGCCTTATGGGCCAACAAATTGTGACCAACCCAACCATACGTGCGGCCTTGGCACTTGCACCCCACCCTTGGTGGCGCCGTGCTTCGACCAGAAAGTCCACGTCTCACGGCAAGCGTGGAAGTGTGGGAGGTCTTTGCCTTGTCGATATTTTGCGATGCATCATGGCGTTCGTGCAGGTAGGTGTCGATAAAGCAGCACAGTAGTCTACTGATGTACTGCCCAAAGGTGATCTACCTGCTGTTCGCTGGGACTACTGCTGCTTGTTCGATCGGCAATACGGCTCGTACGTAGTCCATAGGTTCGTGTCATAGGCCTGCAGCAGTACCGCACGTACAGCACGGCCGCGCGACGGAATGACTCTCTATACAGACAAGCGTGCTCAGGGTTCTACACTATCTGGATTTTGGCGTGGCATGGCAATCATAACATCCGTGGCATACCATGGCATCCCCACGGCATCCCATGGTGTGAAGCATTTTATGGCACGCCGTGGGGGGTGCCGTGGCATGCCAGGGGTGGTTCCATGGCAACCCTCACGGCAACCGTCACGGCACTCCGTCACCCCACGGAATGTCGTGGCGACCCCCACGGCACCTCAACGTTCACGGATCCTAGGCTGGGGTTGAGGTTGGGGTTGGGGTTAGGGTTAGGGTTAGGCCAGGAATGTCATGGCAACCCCCACGGCACCTCAATGTTCATGGATCCTAGGCTGGGGTTGAGGTTGGGGTTGAGGCTAGGGTTGGGGTTAGGCCAGGAATGTCATGGCAACCCCCACGGCACCTCAATAATCACGGCTGCTAGGCTGGGGTTGAGGTTGGGGTTGAGGCTCGGGTTGGGGTTAGGGTTAGGGTTACGGTTACGGTTAGGGTTAGTGTTGTGGTTCCATGGAATGCCGTGGAGGTCTGTGGAGGGTTCGGTGGTAAACCGTGGAAAATGCCGTGGAAGGTTTGGCCGCAGGTGGTGCCACGGCATTTCTCGAAAAATGACAATAATGTACATTGTGAATACGGTATGTGTACCGACAACACTCGTAACACCATCGCGACGCAACGATCCAACGTAGCAAACAGCTTTGGTTCACTGAAACCTTGTGCCCAGACGAATCCAGCCTGCGAAGCAGGATATCTCTCCTCATGCAGTCAGTCGTTATCGGACGGTCCACAAACTTATAGGACTTCAGACTGCAGTATATACACAAGGTCACTGCCGTTGGGCATGCCGAAATAAAACGTATCGCAGCAGGGCTGGTGCAACGATATTAAGCTCATTGCCTTCGCCTCCGGAACGCACGAATATGGTCGCAGCAGGAGTGGTACTGCTGCACGACTACAGGACCGTTGTTGATATCGAAACTTGTGTAAGGGAAAGTCACACTACACCCTACTACTCCAACGCTGGCATAACCGTCAATCAGCGCACCTCTAGTCCACACGTCGACAGGAATCGGCGATAACAAGCGCCACACACAGGGCCCCGATCGAGCTGCAGGTGAGATAATAATATATGTAAGTTGTACGAGAAGCACTCGGACCCTAAACTCACCCAAAATGATTGAAACGGCCATGAAATGAAACGTCGGATAGGAGCTCAGCAAACTGCAGCGGCGGCGTGCGGCGAAACTAACAGAAATTCAAGTCCCATCCAATCGACCAATTGGAGTACGATCACAGCTGCAGTCAGTACACTTGAATCTGGCTAATCGTTGATTGCTCAACGGCCAGCAAACACCAAGACAGCAGAGCAAACAGCTATCATTTATATCTATATGCTATTATATGAAACCCTACCTGGTATTTGTTTCTCGACATCACGAGGTCGTTGGGTACACAACTCCCTCCTTGAAGTGTAGAGCTCGTCTACGAGTGCTATGAAGTACTTCGAGAGTATCGCGAGCTCTGGCTGACTCTCCCCTTATGGATGTGTTTGGCGTTGTCGCATTGCGACCGCATCAAGGACCGCCGTATGCCTAGCACCGACACCACCGTTCGCGGAACAAGGGCCAAAGAGGGGCTGGCCTTGGTCGCCGGAGCTCGGTGCCTCGGCGGGAAGTGGGGAGGGCACATGACCCCCATGTGGGCTGTCGCAGCACGTAAAACCAAGCCTTTGCCTGCGGAACAATGAAGCGATTCCCGAATTGATTAGGGCATGACCTATTCGGTGAGCCTAGTATTTTTGCCATCCTTAGCTCTCCTGTACGTGAAAATGCAAAGTTATCGTTCAGTAATTCATCATTTTTGGGCAGAGTGGGTAGCAAAACAGATGAAATGTCGAACTACCACCTGTAGTTTGGGCGTTGGGTGGATGGACAGCTGAAGCAAGATGCCCAATCGGCGTTGGGAACCGCGTGAAATACGCAAGCACCATGACAATATCTTGACTCTGCCAGCAGGACACACAATAACCTCACGATGGCGGTCTTCAAGGCATAGCCGTACAACCGCTGATAATATAAGTCACGTGTGTGTGATATTTTATTTCAGTTTCAAACACGAGAACACAAGAACACAAAGCTCGGAGCTCTGCAGGCTGTAGACCGCGCCAGACTCCGATCCGAGACTGCGCGTCCATCCACATGCATGCGCGATCTTCGACTATATTCCCAATCAGGGGAACTGCCCATACATCGCTGGGACACCAAATATTTGAGTTTTATAAGGCTTTACCTACTATAAGCCGGCGTCCCCGGTGGCTTGGTATGTAGTCCGCGTCAATATCAATACAATTTCGTGGGTTCAAGTCTCACCGAGTGCATGCTCAGCGGCTTTTTCTTGCATAATAAAATTAATTGATTATTAATAGCAGAAGGCACGAGAGCGTGAGTTAGCTACATTCGATGAAAATCGACGAGCAGTGGGAATGCAGAACCCTATGCGCGATAAAAAATAAAGGCACGTACGGGGGGGGGAGAAGGGTAGACACCTGTAACCACGGCTTGCCCAGAAGGTCGTCGAGGGTAGAACCTCCCACGAGCTAGGCTGGAAAGTGAAAGTGATGATTGAAAAAAAAAGAAGTATTACTGTATGTAGTGTGACCGTGGGATGATATACCGGGTTGCAAGTTTCTTTGCTCTCAAGATCAGTTTTCGGGTACCATGAGCCGTGGAGCAAAATACCCCCTCCAGTGAGAAAAAAAAAAGTCGGAAAATATTAGGGACGCTCCTCCTGAAACTTGGCATGTTGTTACGCCTTCATACTATACTGGTATGCACCACCAGGTACTGAATTGCATCGATACACTGGTCGAGCGAAGCGAATTCTTGGAGTTACGTAAGATAAAATTACGGGCTAATATACTGGCCGGGTCAATCTGTACATTAGTGCTGCCAGGAGACTACCACTGCCAGTATATACTGTAGTACCAGTGCCCAGACTTTTTTTTTAGGCGTTTCACAGCGAATATTAGGCAATGCTACGACAACAGCATCGGCCATTGCTTGGGTAGGCGGCTGATACTCTGTATCCGCACTACCAGGTATTGAATACCAGGTACAATGCAAGCAGCTACGGGACGCAAAACACGGGCACAACCTGATGTTATGTGTATCACTGCGCGCTCACGTCACTCGCAAGCTGCCGCAAAGACCACAGACCACGCTATTATTTTTCGTTGTCGATATTTCTGGGTCCTAAAACCATTACTTCTCCGTGGGCTCAAACTACGAACTAAACTGTTTCAAGTTTTCAGATACTATTTCCGGGCAGCGGCCACAAAGAGTGACATCCGGTCAGTTGGAAGCCAGCACCAGGTAGGTGCAGTCTTGATATTACGAAAATACGATTCAATCGGTGGACCGATTGTATACCATCTGATATGAAGTGACTGTACCTTCCATATGGACCACCATCCACAGCCTTCGCTTGGAGTAGCCCAAAAAGAGAGAAATGGGAGAGTAAAGCGTGCCGAGCTTTGCGCATGTAGCTGTGGGATTATACCAGCTGCGAGGTGAGCTGCTGACATATCGATATGCCAAATGTATTCGATAGAAAACTGTTGAAACTGTTGAAACTGTTGAATGCTCGACTATTAATAGCGTCCGGCGCCATCGCTAGGTCTGTTTGAATGCCTCTTGTTTTCGGAGTTTCGACTGAGGGAGCTTCAACCAATTTATCCAAGACGGCCATCTTGGCACACAAGTACTCCTGTGAAAGGTCATTAACATGAGAGCGACTCGGATTGCTACTGGCGCATTGTTCTTCTGCTGTTCCGGAGCCCGAGGCGTCAGCTTGACGCAGCGTCACAGAACGGTGTACTATTCAAATAATATCCCGAAAACTATCCCCGACAGCATCCAATATTTAGTCACGTTCATATTAGAAAGCCGGAGAATGAATGGAGTGATACGTCCAGCAACGGGCGCGGCACTTTAACTCCGTCGCCCGGGCTCTATCGCAACATCGACGCCGAGTCAGGAAAGGTAGTTAATTCGCCTGAAAATGCCGTAGATTGTATATCCACTCGAGTACGACATGTTTGCACTCAAGCGACATCACATCTAAGACGAACCTTTCCTTGGTCGCCAGGTTTTAGGGACAGGTCGCCGACTGCCCTGCATGTTTATTCAATTCGTCGAAGGAGTGGTTATACTCTTACGAGAGAGCTACGCAAATTTACACCCGCGAGCATAAGCTCGCTGTTGTTGGTCTCTGGCGAGGTCGCGGCATTTCTCCGGTAAGTCAAAAGCCGCCAACCGGTCCGTACACAGCTTCACCGTAGTAGACGTATTTCGCTTCGAAGCTTGTTTTTTATTCCATATGATAGCACACGGAAGATATTGCCGCGCGGTGGGGTCGGTGAGCTGTGGTGTGGGTTTAGTCTTAGATCCGGCACATGACTGGGCCCCTATTAGGTTACAATAGTGGAGCTACTGCTGTGCACGCTTTACCGTCATATTCCTCATTCATAGATATGTTATGGTATGGTCCATACCTTAGGTGCTTTGGGGCGTGCCCGCCAGAGGGGGGGTTCGACATCGTACGCACTATTTTCATTCATTGACTTTCCCTGATTAAAAACGCTTTTGTCTTTTGTCGTTTCAAGTTAATCATGAAATACGTGGAATGGTAGCCTTTACCCGCGAGGGCATCCCTGACCCCAGCGTGAGACGCCAGGGGCAAGGCAGACATTGCAGAGGTACCTTTGAAAAAAGTGAAAATCGGCGCCATTATCCCAGGTTTGGTGCTCGGACAAACGTAAGTTCGGCCAGATACGAATAGGCAAAACAAAAAATCCAAATTTGATCGTCCATTGGCCGAACCCAAAACATGATGCAACAAAGTCGTCGCGAAGTGTGACCCACACTGGAGAGGACGGGCCTCCCGCCTGAACCAGAGTGTAGTCACCAGCATGGTGGGTAGAGGACACAATGCGGTGCCGTAAAGGTTGCCTCACAGCCTGCGGGGGGGGGGGAGTGGGAGTGTTTGCGAACATGTTTGTTACCACGTGCTGTTTTCCAAATCAGTCGTCTTCCCGCTCGCAGGTTAGGAATTTCGAGTGGTTTTGTTGTGTCTGTGTTGTACGTCTAGGCGCCAGGTGACTCGTAAGGTCTGGGTCACTAAGAGGACACCCCACACCCTCTGGTTCAACGCTGAAGCGAACGAAAATGGAGGCCATGTCTGCGACGAGGGTATGGATGGGGACAGTCGCGACGGTGGCGGCAACAGCGACATCGACGACGGCGGACGAAACGGGTGGGATTTCCCAGCAGGTGGTACGGGAGTCGGCATCGGCAGCAACACGGCGGCATAGTAAATAACGGGGAACCTATAGGACCTACGGTACACACAAAACCTGTATGCCCCCATTTTTACAACCCTACTGGTCCCTCGTAATAGGAACTACCAGCCTCTTCGCCTGAAGAAACGATGGACCTTGGCGCTGATGGCGCTCTTTTTCACAAACTGCCTCGCTGGGTGCATGAGACCCAAAGACCGGTGGTCTGTGCAGTGGTACCGCTTGGTGGTTCGTAAATCCGTTGTTCGAGGCATAGCGTTCGACTGAAGCGAGCAGTAACAGCACTTCCACTCATAGCTGCAGTGGCCTTATTTACTAGCGAGGGGAGTAACGATGGGCGCCGTAAGGGAAATAACCGAGACACGGAGCCACAGGTGAACGTCGAGAAGGGGTAGGATATCTCAAACGAAAATGAAGACTACAAACGGGCCATCGCGCACCGGCCAAGCCGTGGAATAATAACTCGTGTGTTCAACCGGAGAAGGCCGTGATGAGTTCCGTGTTTCGACGGACCTGAGTACGACGGCTAAGACCGGTTCGCGCAGAAGTTTTCGCGTGCCGTTTGCAAACAGGGCCACAATCTCTGTACCGATACTACCCGCGACGGAGCTGACCCCGTACGAAGTTCGCTGGCCGGACAGTGTGAAATATGTTTATTTCGGGAATGTTTTGTCACTGGCGCATACTCGAGAACGAGCTCCCCCAAAGCCGCAAATATACTCTCGTTTGAAGAATGTGCCAACGGACCGTTGAGGCCGGTTGTGTGTGCCCTTGGGTCCCCTAAATGGAACAAGATCCGCTTTGGCGCCAAGTTGAAACATAGGCCTTCACGGTGCTCGAGGACGTTGGCCTCCGTCTTTGGGAAACATTTGTTTCCCCAGGGGTTCTACGAAAAAAGTTCACCCTAGTTTTTCTGAGGCTTCCACTGATAGTCGCCTCCAGGTATAGGGCGGAAGTCGACGGGGACAAACACATGAGGACGACTGATGCTACAGGTGTCTAGTACGTCTACATATTTATACATAATGCCCAACCATGTAGAGCACAAGTTACACACTCATCCTTCAACTGCTGACCATTACTGACGCCGTAGTTGCTCGAATATTTTATTCCCTAAAATGTGAACCTTCTATCGTAGCACGTTTTTCCCCGCTTTCTTGACTCAGGCGCTTGCTGATGGGATTGGGCTTTTTCCGAGACTTGCGCGAGGTTCAATTGAAAGGGAGGACCATTCAGTGCTTGGTAGACGTGGACTGGCCTCCCACACAGCAAACACGGACAGTATCGTTCTGTTTTGGCCAGCCGTTGGAAGGCATTGAACTTGATGCGTAGCTTCGGGGACAATATTTTGTGGGGAAGATTCAACCGTGGATTCGGCGGCGGGGTTCGGCGGAAGGACGTGGAGGTTCTCAGAGTCGGTTCTAGCCCCAACCAGACATCGGCAGGACTAGATGAGCTCGACGTTGTTATGCGCCGGGTCGTCGTTTGACTTCATGGCGTCGGTGTGTTAGCCGTCGGGGGTGAAAGCCGATGCACCTTAGCGAGGAATGCAGTGGTGATCCGACTGATCTGTGGCACCTCCGTGCGGAATACATCGCCCATTAGGCTGCCCCTAAATCTTAAACGTTTGGAATGGGGGACCTTGTTCAATTTCCACTTGACCAAGAACGTGTCGTCGCTGACCTTGAAGGCTTTAGAGTCTGGATATTTGTTCGATCACCCAATAGACGGAGAAGACAGGGACGTCCCGCTGCTTCCCTGCCAATTAGAGGAGCTTCGATTGGGCCTAGCTGTACAACCGCAGCCTTGAGAACATTCGCCCTCCGGTCGGGCTGAAGTGCTTCATCATAGTTGGTGCATTTTAAGCCATGGATAACTCTAGCGCATTCGACCGGGGCGTGTCTGGGTGTCATCCGTCCTACGGGCTTGGAGTTTTTTGTGCTGGGAGATCTGTTCAGGCAATCCATGGAGGGCACGATCTTTGCCAAAACGTTACGTTAGTTATCTTTCGGTGAGGCATTCTGCTCCTCCATGCAGGGTGTTGCGCTCCCTGACCGACTGACGACATTTTCGCATGGTTGGTACTACCCGGTTTCTCTGCTTACGGACGTTGACCGGCTCCGCTCTATGCGAAGCTTACACCTGAGATTATATCCACTTTTCGGTGCGCTGGTTACCGGGCGTGCTTCACCTTACTCGCCCGTTCCGACTCTGCCAGTGGCGACGCCTGCCGTTGCCACCGCGTGTCCTGGCGTAGCGTGCTGAAATCGTTTTTGGTTTTTGATAGAAACTATGTTCGGACATCTCATTTTTTAGTCATACGTTTGATTCATACCAACCAACCTGCTTTCAGGAGGAAGTTGTTGCAGTGGAAGAAGTTTGGTGTGCATCGTATTCTGAGGTTTTGGTCGAGGTTTGCCGCAGGCTCGTCAACTCAATGTGCTCTTCTTTTGTTCAAGCTTTGTCTTTTATTTCTATTTTTCGTAGATTGGCTGTCGATTTTCACGTTCAAGGGCTTCGTCCACGAATAAATCGTACCAGGTAAGATACTTGGATATGCTGCTTGCTGCTACTATTAATGCATTCACAAGCGCGAGCAGCGCGGCTGCTGGTGGTGTTCTGCTGCTGCTCTTGCTGCTACGGTCATACGACGAGTCTGTGAATACAGACAACACGTAGAATACGATGCGAGTCTTTGCGTTCATAGTTTATCAGGTATACTCGTACGTTGTCGACGGGAGAGGGAGGTGTCGTCGTTTTTGTTCCATGAGGAGTGCCACAGCAGTCGTTAGAGCAGCAGCTAGTAAATGTGAAGAAAACGCCAAATGAAGAACATTGTACGCATGACTTTTTGTTTTTCGCGCTTCCCATTCGATGAACCAATACAGTTCGTCCATGCCATGGCATGCGGTTTTGTTCGCGTATGATACAGTACTGAAAATGCAATCGTTAATATCATATATATTGTGCTTGCTGTGCACCAGTACGAATACCGTCTAAAATCGTTTTTTACATCCCGTCTCCTGAATCCCGTGGCATCTCATTCCCGTCCCGTGGAGTACCGTGTTTTTTTCGTCCCGTAAAATCCCGTCACAAAAAATCCCGTGATATCTCAATCCCGTCCCGCGGGGTACCGTGCTTTTTCGTGCCGTAAAACCCCGTCCCGTCAAATCCCGTGGCATCTCAATCCCGTCCAATATTTCCCGTTTAATCCTGTGATGGTTCAATTCCGTCCAGTATCGTCCCCTCCTTGACATACCCCTTCCTATCTCGTCGCGGGGAGTCCCGGGATATCTCGATTCCGCGGGATCCCGTCCCGAGACGAGAATTCGGTCCCGAGGAAAGCCCTGTTTTTTTCAGCACCAATATTTTATGCTGTATTAAGCCTACCAAACAATTGTAGATAGCAAGCAGACAACGGGATTTGTTTTGTCGGGTTTCCCTCTTTTCCTTTTCCTTTTCCGAAGAGCTCCTCTGAGCAGGAGAGGCCTTAGGAAGAATCCTAGGTACACCCGTATGCGCTGCTCCCGGCCCCTCTTCCTTCCCGCCTCCGCGTGATATAGTGCAAAGATGTGACCGAGGTAAGGGTGAGGGTAAGGGACGCAAGTGTAGTTGGTAGCTGGAAAGCAGTGTTTCGCTTCTTCTTCTGAATCACTTGTAGAACTCCTTTATTGATAGCGAGAGCTGAGGAGGTGCCCTTGTAGAGAAGTGAGAGGTAAGGGGGTGGGACTCGACGCTCAGATTCACTTCTCCCACCCCACGCCACAAGCTCTCCTAAATTCCTATCATATGATGTACTCCTAAAGATTTTTCCTATGGCTACCGATCGTTCTCCTGCTAACATAAGAACTTTTTACGTCATGGTCCTACCTGCGTTAAGGAACATTACTCTCGTCTAACGGGCTTTCCACCCTAGAGAACATCCCTCAAAGAACGTTCCTCTCGATTAACGAATACCCGCCGGTTTAATCCATTATTTGGATTATCCTCATATTCATGGGGCTACGAAACTGCAGACTAAATTGTCCATCTCTATAGCCCATGAGTACTCCACCCATATCACTTTATCCCACCCTGAATAGTCGTATACCAGGTATGCAGACCACAAGATGGTCGAAGGGTGATGACGAAGTTAGTTCCGATATACCAGGAAAAGGTGGTCGAAGATACGGCTATTCGAAACAAAAATAAATGAGGCTATAGATTCCCCCCACACCTCGTACGAAGACCCAAACACTACGAAGGGGTGTTTACTGAGAAAACTAATAAAAGGTAGACCGAAGGCGGGGAAGAAAGAGCTCAAAGCGGAGGTGAAAGGAGAAAACATGCAAAGCGAAAACCGAAGAAGGACGAATAAAAAAGAGACAAAAGCCAAAGCGAAGGCTGAAGAAGAAAGCGAAGACCGAAGTGAAGGCAGAATATGGACGCACAAACACAGTACTGACGCCATTGTTAGGGGCGCACAAAGGTAGGGACAGGGGCTGGTCGCCGACTCGGGTTGGCAAACTAGAAAACTCCCGCAAAGGAGGTCGTGAATTCAATCAAGAACATATATATCCGGTAGGATGGTCGCCGAACCGGGTTGGCAAACTAGGAAATTTCTGAAGGAGGCCGTGAATGCAATCAGAAGCATACGCATTCGATATGCCTTATGTTGTGGCAAAGGCCCTAACATGGTAGACATCACTCGAGACAAACGCGGCACTGCTGTTAATAGAGTTCCATGAGGGCTGTGTACACTAGGACCTACTAAAACCGGGAGACGGAGCGAACAACTCGTCGTCTGCGAGGCCTGTTCGCGGTGTGAAAAATACCAGCGAACGTGGCAAGGTAGCTAACTCAACAAAGACAAACTCGAAGACGGTATAGAAGACCCGCAAGAAGGTTGACCTAATGCGCGCGGTTCAGTGTGGTAGAGAGAACGAGGGTAAAACACTAGCGTGTGTAACTCGGCCAACAGGGGCGACATCAAAGATGGTGTCGATTGCCAAAGAGCATAGGGGCGCGCGGGATACCGGACAAAACACCAAGAGAACTAAGAGAAAGAGAAAACAAAGCACCATCGAGATCAGGAGACTAACTGGAAGCTGAACACAGGATGGGGATCGATTATGTCAGGACCACTGTGATCGATACCTCTGCAGCCTTCCGGGGCGGCAATGCTATCGGGACTCTATTTGGCAAGCATGGAAAAAACACGGGTGAGCTGGAAGCTCGATATGATCCTCGTTGGATGACCGTCTGGAACAGGTGTAGGCGGAAACCGACGAATGTCAGGGTACAGCCCAGGCTACGACACGATTTACCTCGGCGTAGTATTACCGAGGATTGGCGGTTGGCTGGTGAAGTACAAACACATACGAAAATTACGGTATCGCTACTACTCGGCGGTCTCAACGTAAAAAGGCAACACGGAGGTGTAGGCGACAGGAAGAAGACAAAAACACGGGTGAGCTAGAAGCTCGATATAATCCTCGTTGGATGACCGTCTGAAACAGGTGTTGGCGGAAACCGACGGATATCAGGGTACAACCCAGGCTACGACACGATTCACCTCGGCGGCGTAGTATTGCCGAGAATTGGCGGTAGGCTAGTGAAGTACAAACACATACGAAAATTGCGGTATCGCTACTTCTCAGCGACCTGAACGTAAGAAGGCAACACGGGGGTGTAGGCGACAGGAAGAAAACAAAAGAAGAAGGAAAAAAGCCTACCCAAGAAGCTGGCTTCTGATGACTACTGAAGACTAACCCTGAAAAACTACTCTAAGATATTGTAGGCTAACCAGAACGAAGTACCCAGAATTAACAACAATGCTAAACCAAGGCTAACCAGAGGAGGGAATGGAAACGGTGGTGGCGCCGCGAGACACACCAGAGTCCCGCAGCACCCCACGTGCTAGGCTCCCACTCCCATGGTGTTGAAGGCACCACGATTCATACACGGCGTCCTGTCCTGTAGTGTAGCGGGCGTGTAGAAGGTTGATCTTGATCGGTCTAGGGTCATCTAGGAACCGGATGATGTAGGAGCCGCCCGGTGAAGGTTCCGGTGGGGTTCTCGAAGAGGCGTCCGAGGTTGAGCGGTGAGCGATCTTGCTCAGCCACCAGAGGCCGTCGCGCGCTTTGTACCATATGTGCGCTCCAGAGGGGAGGATGATGGTGCTGAAGTTATGGAGCCAGAGGCTGCGGGAGACCATGGCGTGGCCGAAAGCGAGAAATATTTGGCCTTGGGATCGTGCTAGTTCGCGGTGAGTGGCGCCGATGCGCATCCAGTGGTAGAGGCGGTTCGCCTGGCAGTGCTGTGTCGGCGCTCCTGACCAGTAGAGTAGGATGTGGCGCCGGAAGTGTTGAAGGTCCAGCTCGCGTTCCCAAGAGGGGCTGATAATTCCGGCCCAGTGGGTCTCGTATTAAACGGGGATGATGATCCCGCCGTGGCCGCGTACGAGCTGATGGCGGGTGATCTTCTCGACCGCGAGGCGTTCCGGTGGGGAAGTGACGTCGTCGACGGTGACGTGGTATGGTGGGAACTTGGCGGCAAAAGCTGTGAGCACGGAAGCAGTGAGGTCCGCGGGCAGATGCTGGGGATGTCGCTGGTATCGTCGGGGTTCCGGCGAGGTTTGCATCGTTGAACGGAGACGCGTGGGGGTTTGGAGTCTCGTCCCGGAAGATCGGAGGGAAGGTCGAGGAAAAGCAGCTTGTCGTGAAGAGGGCGATTGTCGGGGGTGTTTGAGGCG
>JBBMHQ010038112.1:0-10140 GCA_037834295.1 Postelsia palmaeformis
AAGCAAGTGAAATGCCAGCGTACCCGGTACGAGAACACAACAACACAAGCAAGACAGAAAAAATAAAAACAAAAAAAGACAGTTAAAGCCAGACAAACAAAAGTCTGAAATGAAAAAAAGCGGAACAAAAGTGCATATAATATATCATGTAAACATAACGAGTCTGAGTACAGTACACGACCGCTTCTGTACATGACATTGCCTGCTGTAGCAACAGCTAGCTGGGCTTTTGACACAAGTCACAGTCGGGTATACTCCTAGTCCCAGCGCCTTGGAGACAGGGAACAAAAGCGTGCGTTCACAGAAGACGTCGCGACGTCTACACCACCAGGTATACCATATTTTTGACCCCTGCACGCTTTTTCACGACCTTCGCGAGCCGAGAGAAGCAAGAACTACGCACCGAGGGGTCCTATCGCAGGAGGGTCGAAGGAGACCACATTTGTTGCACACGACGAGAAGTGAACGGGCCAAAACATCGGCGCATGCCTCTACTCCAGCGATGTTTACAGCCTGCCTTCTGACCAGAGGCTAGATTCTAGCGAAGAGGGAATGTGATCTTATTTCAGAAGGACAACATGCTGCAGTAACATTTCGTCGCCTTAGCCCGTACCAAATACGAAACTTGGGATTAATGAGTGAGGCCTCTCTGCTGCGATCACCCGGAGACCTTGATCCAGAGCTACTACCCCCGCGTTGACCCGGTGGCAGTCAGCACAGCACCTCGTTGCAGAGAGTAGTCGCTCCGATAAAACGTTTTCAAGGAAGAATCAAGCAAGCACCGAAGCAAAAATGAATGCAGGACTCACTTGGTGCAGAGTTGCAGGGGTGTTCTCCCCACAGCGTCAAGCGCCTTCACGGACGCTCCGGCATGCAGAAGAAGGATTATCATTGATACGTAGTCGGCGCTAAAGTGAGAGGCCGCCGCGTGCAGGGGGGTCACTCCCCTCAACTGGTGCAACCGATGCAGACAAATTGTGGCGGTAGTGGTGGCGGTGATGGTGGCGGTGGTGGTGTGTGTAATGTACACCACACCCAATTATGTCCGTTCTGAATCTTGAGTAATATTGTTGTTAACATGTGTTCAGCATTCGACAATGTGCAGCGACAATCCAGCACACCGACCACTAGTCTCCGTTTGTTTTTTCAATATTATTGTAAATATGATTGTATTCGCCGTCCGACAATGTGTTCATGATAGCATGAGCCTTCAGCATTGATCACTCGAAAACATTATTCCTGGAAAAAAGAAAGCCAAGGTCTTCTGTCTCGTAGGGATATACCGACTCGGAGGTCACAAACTACCTCTTACTTGGTACTCACTCAGCAGAGACATTTAATCGCACATGTGCCAAACGTACTGGGTACGAAACTCAGCAAAAATTTGGACCAAAGCCAGCCAAACTGCGGGAAGTAAAACACCAAACGAAGGATGGCGAACGGCCACCATCGTTGCCGAATGGTCAGAGCTGCGGCCAGACCAGCCAACGGCATCCCTTCTTCGCTGCTGCGATGTGAACCAGTAACAGCTTTCCCTGTGCCCCACGCCAATGGGGGGACAGTGTAGTTTCAGAGGTTTTCGGGCCACGTGATACCTACCTAAAACGTTGGCCGACATCGACTACCCTACCTTAATCCCTTTTGGAACTGCACCCGAGGAAGGTTGCTCGAAATCAGAATGAACCATCAACTTCACTCTGCTTGAGTTTCAGAGATAAACTATTTGGAATTAGAGGGGAAGATCAACCAAAATCTGTTCATGTTCCGGAGACAAATTACTCGAAATCAGCATGGAATATCAAACCAAGCTCTTCTCGTTGTTTCGGAGTTCCAAGTAGACTATATGAAGCTTAACCTACTAAACGCACCTTCCGACGACAGACCACATGAAATCACAATAAATATCAACCATTGTTTACTCATATTTTATAGACAAGCTATTAATAGTTGGTACTAGGGTGGAAGAGGAGCCCCTTCAAAGCTACGCTAACTGCGCACACATTCCGGAGACAAACATACCTGAAAATACAAAAGAGCATCTACCAAACTTCACCCGCGTTTCGGAGACTGCGTAAGTATGTGAGCCTATGGTTAGAACGGGTGTTTGGAACGGTACACACGTTTTGGAGACAAAATATTCGGAGCGGAAAATAAACCAAACTTTTACTCGCTTTTTTGATAATACGGCTGGCAAATCGAATGGAATATTTAGAAGAGCAAAAGACACGCTTCAAAGACTAACTATAATGAAATTTGGGAAGGGACGATATTCGCAATCGTGAACGGAATAGTATTGCCTATCAGCGTATGAACGTTGAGATCAATATACGTATTTGTTGTGATGTGCAGTCAATACGCACTGATACTAGTATACTTGGTATCTTATGATAGATGCGGAGAAATACGATATGCGGCGATACCTGAATTTATTGTTTCTTGCCGACGCACTGTATTCAAATTACCTCTATGATACTGATCGTAAAGCCGAATCAGGTAACGTTGCATAGAACGTTACGAGTACGCAGCATAGAACGTTGCGGGGACTTTGCTAGGAACGGTTCAGGGAACCTTAACGGGCTGCTGTAGAATACACCTACCTGCCCGTGGCATGGGCATTGCCTCGCGATCAGGTGATGGTATCGCCCACCTCGATCACTCTGTTACTCTCTCCCTTTCTCTCTCTCTCTTCTCCCTCCCTCTTGTCCTCTTGATCTCTGAGATCAAGATTCCTTCCATAATGGCCACATAAGCGCCAATTTCCGATCATTTTTTTATTCATACAAGTGTTCTTCACAGACACTTCGGTGCACCTCTGCCATCTCTCTTCACAGAGACAGAGCCTCGACACATGCATTCTTTTTTCAGGTCATGAGGCTTGTTCTTTCAGGTCATGAACATCGTTCCTTCATTGCGATCCTGCACATATTAAAACTTAAAACCTGGGATGGCATCAGCTTCAGCGCGGTTGTGCACCATTAATAGTAGGCACCAGGTAGGTGCAACAGGGAACCTACAGCAGCAGTAGGCCCGTGTCGGTAACCCAGAAGCGTCCGTTTTAAGGTAGTGTTCACAGCTTGATTGCTGACAAGCTACGACACACGGGCTACTCCGCCGGCTTGGCGACCTGTCACCTCGCAAGTTCCGTCCGGCTGAGCTATAAGCGCTGGCGGAGGAAGGTCCAACCCTCGATCTCCGCTCTGGGTGTTTTCATCGGGTTTGCGTCCACGTACTGTAGAGGCAAGGACACATTATGGTGAGACGGTCTTGAGTAGCACGTTTCAGATCTGCTGTGATCTAGATGTTGTTCGTTTTCGTAAGTCACCAGAAGAGCAGGGTCTTGCGAGAGGGGAACCGAAGCGAGTGCTCGACATGAGGGATACCACCTCACAGAGAGTGTACTCGCCTACTTAGCGCGGTCCGAAGCTCGGTGGTAGCCGGTAAAAAAAGCAAGCGGAGCTGGTCGACAGAGTTCTGCGGGATGTGTACTATATGAACGTATCAACCAAGATTAAAATTGGGTTATGATAGTTCGAACCGAAATACTGCTGTTCGCCCAGGTAATAAAGAATCGAGTACGCCGCATTAATTAGGTGTGGAGCTCTCCCTCGGCGGCCGAGATCGTACCGTGTCTCCTTGCTCCGTGTGACACCTTGGGCGAGGCACCTCCAGCAGCAACCTTGGAAGGAACGTAGATAGCGTTCACTTGGGCTCCCAGATGCAAGAGCTGAGGGCCATGGACGAACGTCAGGGGAGACGGAGGGGGGTCGCGTATTGTTCGAAGGCTGTGTAGGCCTTGGCCCAGCCTCGATAAAATGCTGAAATATCTTTGGCTTGAACATCAAACCCTACATCCCGAACCCGAATCGCGACCGCTTGTAGGAAATTCTGGGAGTTTCATAGGAATGAAGAGACATTGCGAAGCTATTATTATAGATTTCCAGTCATGCACCCTTTTATCTCGACCGGCGTGAGGAACGTCTAAGAATTTTCTAGACATAAAGAGACGTGAGTTAGTGTGGTATGCCAACCATTTTTCCAGGCCGGGCTAAGTCGTCGAATCCACTACTACTGGACTTTGCTGTGCTTGAAGTTCCCGTGCTGTGCCCACCCATGGAAACCAACAGCAGTGTGGCGGGCTTCGAGTGACCCCGATAAAGATACGGGGGGAGTATCGATGTCAGTATGGTCAGAGCACGCGTACATCCAGCGTGACTAATCCTACTGTGCCATTGACGCGTGCTGGTCTAATATTGCGGCAGAAGACCGAAAACATGGCAGACGACATGGTCCACATTCTAGGGTATTCGGAAACCGTTGACCCCTCTCTACGAATGCGCACGCTCTACATCGATACCGGACACTCACCCCTATACCATCATGCGCACTCTCCGATTCAAGTCGTAGAAGGCGTACTCGTAACGCTCAATGGGCTTTCGTTTTCCTGGTACACCTCCATATCGAAATACTCACGCCGACCTGGCATTAATTCAGCGTCATGTCTGAATCGCGACAATGGGTCGATCTTTGGCACGGCAGTGGTAATTTCGAGACAAGATTTGAGAGCTGCACGACGCGAGCTGACCTATTTCAGGCGCCGACTCGACTATCTCACCTTCATGACCTATGAGGTGTCACAATCGTCGATAGCTCTGAACAGCTCGGGGGAGAGGGTTCGCCAGTCTCTCGCTGCAGCGCCCTGGACAAGAACCGCCAGGAAAAAAAATAGCACAGGGTATAGTGGAGGCCTTAAAGTTGAACAATCCGAACCCATCCTGAATGACGCGTTTCTCTTTGAAGGACCGCAATAGGTTCCATGGGGTGGTATATTTGTCTTCGCGTCGCCTCTGCCGGTGTCTATTTTAGTGTTTGTCCTAGCATAATAGTAATTATGTCGGTGTCTGCGCTAGTGATGAGTGTGTCGCTGTGGTGCTTCTGTCAGTGTCTATTCTATGAATAGCAGTGACTATGTTAATGCCTATCCTGGCGGCGATATTGTCGGTGTCTATCCTACAGTGGTGGTCACTCTACCAGTGTCTATCCCAATGATGCTGCTGCCCGTGTGATACGCGTCGTTCAGTCTATCCATGCCAGCTGTTAAGCGAGGCTTCACGACTCGGACAGACCATCTATTTCGACCTGACTTGACTTGACTTCACTTCACTTCACTTGACTTCACTTCACTTCACTTGACCTCACTTGACTTCATTTGACTTCACTTGACTTCACTCGACTTGACGATCTAGATATTTCAGGGCAGATAGATCATCTAGATATTTCAGGGCAAAAATATCAGACAGATTTTTCAGGGCAGATAGATCAGACAGATCAGACGGATAGCTCGCACGTAGGATCTAGTTCATGTTGCCGGGTCGGGGGGCCGTACAGTCTGCATGATCTAAGTTTTATTTCAGTAGGTTAGATCTGTACGGTACAAGTCATGTACATAATGTCTCATAGAGGCAGGTCAGGATTTGAACTATCTATATATACGTAATATGTTTGTAGATGATATATCTGCAGATGACCTACCTGTATTTATGATCTATCTGTATATGATATATCTGTTGATGGTGATCTTCCCTAGGCGTGCACTGTTTTCCGACGGGCACAGGCGCGAGCAGCCTAACAGGCATGCAGGAAGTTCGCGTGTTCCTGGTAAGGGTGTGTCTTGGTTGCTGTACAAAACGCGCAAGCGCTCCTGGTCAGCCCTTCCCATCGTCCATTATTTTTCCGAGACATCCTACGATGGGGGTTGCAACTATAATAGGTAGGAATTGATATCTGGTAGATGTGATTAGGTAGGAGTTCCAATGACAGTAGGTAAGAGGATGCGTTCTACGTCAGAGGTTGTACTTTTCCGCCGTTTTGTTTCTGAATGACCGGGCCGCCTTAACCCAGAATCATCGGAATGCCAACCTTGTTTCGAAAAATGACGAGTTTAAGTACTTGCGCGAAAGGATTACTCATCAAGATGCAACTTGATTTTAGCTGAAATCAGTTTTCGGGTGAGGCGTGGAGCTCCTTGAATGAGAAGCCTCAGAAAAGTAGGCGTGAACCTCTATCGTAGAACGCCTCGGGGCTAAAATTAGGCGGGGGCTGCAATCAGGCAGGGACTGCAATAAGGTAGGGGCTGCAACCAAGGGTTGCACGTCCGGACCAAATTACTTCTGACTGACGAGGCTGTTCAACCATTGCAACCATCGCAACCATCTTACAACTGAAGAGTTTACTCGATACTTATGCATTTGATGTCTATTTTTGTCATGGTACTGTTAAATACCTCATCCGTATAATCAGACTGCCTTTGCCCACAGTGTTTTGTTATATCCGGTTGCTGGGTGAGGTGTAGAGCTCCAAACCGAACACTCGTATTTTCCTACGGTGACAAAGGCGACCCAACGTACCTCATCTCTCAAAACCCGATTATGGGCCCTCCTGTTTTCTCTGCAAAGAGCGTACCGAAAGGTGGGTCTCGTTCGGGGGACACCATACCGTAGCATGAGCCAAACTACTCGGTTCTTCCACGACTATTTAGCTCCGAACATGAAGTTTTTTCTACCTACAGGCTTATTTCCAGAATAGATTTAGAGCCAAGAACTCCCACGAAGTTGTTATTTTTCCGGTCGTAAAGTGTCCTCGCACGCGGTCGATAGGGGGGGAGGCAGCAGGAATTTTAGTTGGTCATGGGGGGAAAACAACGGCCCCAGCATTGTAAACTCCACCCCCGTAAAAACGATCGTCAGTTCGTTTCAGGGTGCTGGCCTCTCTGCCACTGGGCACTGCTTGATGGGAGAAAAGCCGAGCAGGTGAAAGAGGTGGGAGCTACTGCTGTTCCAAGTCCGAGCTACAGATCAGAGGGCGTGCTTAGTAGTAGCGTTTTTGACGATTGTCGCACGCGATTTTTCGCGGCTAGATCTCTTCGCTCTTTCATGACGGGACACTTCCACCAAAAACACCTGCACACGAATGAGTGCGTACTCGTAGCAAAATCAAAAGTTCGTGTACAAGGACGGGGGCCATAGTATATAGAACCTACGGTACACAAAAAAAACTATATATTTGCCTATTTTTACTATTCACTATTTGGTCCCATTCAGTATGGCCCTTCGTAATAGGTAAAACCAGCGGATGAAAGAAGGAATGAAAAACTCACTTTCTCTTCCGGGAGTCCGCCTAAATTAAGCTGCTCAAACCGCTCTTGAGCTCCTCCAACACCACCACCAGCACCACAACCACCAAAACAACCACCCACACCACCATTTCCAACACCACAACCACCACCACCACCACCACCGCCGCCACCATCGCCACCACCGCCGCCGCTACGTCCATCACCGGTGCGCGGGCGAAGTCCCGCGCGTTCCCTTCTACTCGCGTCGGCCGAGTCGTCTCCGCCGCCTATTACTTTGAGACGCTGCTTATCGGTGACGCGGCCTTGGCCCAGAAGCCACCAGGCAGTGTCCTGCTGCATCACAGAGTGCTTGACCATGTCTTGGTGGAGCTGAGGGGATTGGAGCGAATCGACCGAGGGGGCGGGGGGGGGGTCACGGGACTAGAGGTGGGGGACGGAAGTAGGCTAAACTAGGATGCCATTGACGAGTTAGAATATGGGCTGTTTGTGAGCTGCGTACTATTTTGGATGTACTTTTTTATCTCGGGACGATGTTTTACTCCATTTTGCGACCGCGGGTTAGATTAGATCTCAGGGAAACGGGCAAATGTTGTGAGAACATCATCGAGGACATCATCATCACCATGATCACAGTACAGTGTACGCAAAAAAACGGCGTGAAGGAGGCGTTTTATTTCGTCTGCTTTATACCTACCAACCTGCTCCGAACGAAGGAGCGATGCCCCTGTGCAGGCCATTCCTTAGTACATCAGGCCGTCCCAGATGCCCGATGTGACGTAAACGTACTCAGTGTGTAAAGCGAAGCTAAGGAGGTGTTCCTTTGTTGTCTACGCCTAATTTCTGCCCCTAACATACCTGATCCGAAGGGACGATGCCCCTGTCCAGGTAGTTTCTGAGCAGGCGATCCCAGGTGCTGAAGGGGAGTGACGCCGACAAGGTCAACAAAGCACCGTCGGCTCGGTTACGCTTTCCTGTCGCGAATGACCACGCCCTGAAAACCGCCTGCTTCGTGTGCGACGCCTCGATTTTTGTGTGCTGGTACACAAACCACTTCCATCGACGGCGCCTGCTCGCAAATCTGACAACACCGAAGTGTTGAATGGGTGTTAGCGTTAGTACTACGTGCCCTAAAGTAAGAAAATAAGCAAACTACAGTCAGAAAGGTAGCCTGAGGTTTTTGCAAAAGGTTGTTATTGTTTGAATCTGCTATCGAACAACGTGAAGCTTCGACGGTGGTCACTCGGAAACATTCACGAACATTCCCCGGAAAAACAAAGGGATAAAAGCAAAGGAAACCAATCGAATAGTCAACCGTATGTCCGACCGATTGGGTGGTCGACACTCACCTCTGCAAGGTAAGTGATGCGTCGGCCGCGCGTGTATGTTCTTACGTTCCGCTCATAGGGAAATAATTTCGGGACTCGACGTGCAGAGGATAGCGTAGAACACACACGTTTCAGAAAGAAGAAACCCAGCCTAGACCAGCTATACTTTTTCTTCGTGAAGTAGGCGTCTGGTATGTGCTCGAATATTGTTTTTCATGTGTGCTTGTTTTTGGAGAGAGCATGATATTGAAGATAAGAGCTGCAAAGGGATGGCATCATTAATTTACGTTTTGGTATGGGGCACGTGTATTCCTCGATGAAAAAATATATATTCGTAGTTGTGGGGGAGGCGGTTGGTTGCTACTTGGTTGAAATTAATTTGTTTGGGGAAATAAGGGCCACCAAACGTACGCACACATCCGAAGCACCTTAGTGGGATGTATGGGCATGATGGCGTTGGAATAAGGCCTTGATATTTTCTTGTTTATTTTTACCAATCCGCCGGAGGATAAAAAAAAAAAAAGAAGAAAAAAAAAAAAGGTAATTTCTTGATAAACATGATGGACCTTGTTTTGGGTATATAGGCAATGGCGTGAAAATAATAAAATAGTGTCTGTGATTACGGCGCTCTGGATGAATGATGAATGGAAACTGATTTGACAAGGGCTGCACACTGTCGGATGGAAACTGGAATACGAGTAACGAACTGTCTTTGTGATCAGGAGACCCTATCATGTACTCCTGCAAACCTTTTCCACGCCTGCCACGCGAGGAGGGCGAATAGCTGCGGCGTTTGGCCGGTGATGGCGTAGCCTAGCGCCAACCCGCCGAATTTGTTGCGGCTGAGAAGAAGCTTTGACACCGCGAAGGCCGCCAATACCTGACAATCGCACACGGAGTGTGTTGCGGCACAAGCGGCTTAAGTTGACCTTTAGACCGGCATTCACGTTTCTGGGCCCAAAATGGTCGGTTTTGGTGTGGAGTGTAAGGGTTGAGCAAACCATTTTTACTATTATACCGCAAAAATAAGCTCACACTAATGAGTCCCCCCACGGTACGGGTTGCACTTTTTGGGTCAAAGGCTTCTGACCAGTTGAGTTCCTTGAGCGAGGAACTACCAGTTAGGATGAGAAAAATGACTCGAACATTCGTTTTACGCCTATTACGGGGGGTCATAGTAAATAGGACCTATTGTTGTTAGTAAAAATAGGTCAATATATAGGTATTTGTGTGTATCATAGGTCCTATTAACTATGGCCCTCCGTGATAGCGCATACAAGTGCCGGTCGGGTGGCACGAACGAACTTCTTCCGAGTATTGTATCGGGTGATATATTGAGCTCCTAATGTGAGGGACTCAGGAACTTCTGGTGCACCCCTACTGTGAGATGGCTCAAAACGCCAAGTAGTTCGTCCCTGATAAGGGGGAGAGGTTGCCCTTCCGAAGGGGTCGAGACCTGTGGCCGGTCCCATCGCAACCAAAATTAATTCGCCAGCAAAGATGGCAAACGTAGTGTCGAGCAGCAGAGCATGCTGCCTACAACCCTCAAGTGTGACCATCCCGACGGGGTCACCGGCGAATCGCGGGGGGTGTCTGCAGGGCCAACGGCTTACCCCCCCCTTCAGAGCCAGATCCTACGCACCAGGTGCCCCTAAATATAGGGACAGAGTACCATATCTCTCT